>WUQG02415903.1:0-123895 GCA_011317285.2 Androctonus mauritanicus | reverse complement strand
CGTGCTTCTGAGCAGCAGCTAAAACGGTCGATCACCAAATAACTATCTGGAAAAGGTCTTCCACACAAGCTAGATTGGTAAAGACTTAATGGAACGACAAATCATGGTTCGAGTCTAGGCCGAACAATTCAGCAATGGGGAATTGCAACTGTGTGTGTGTGTGTGAGGGGGAGATAGGACATCAGTGTCAATACCTATCTGGAAAGTAGGTCGGGCGCAGAAATGACTCTTGGGACCAGAGTGTTACCTTAAATTGCTTCTCTGGTCACAGCTAATAGAAGCGGTTCTTGTTATAAGAGACTGGACGTCATTTAAAAGTAACAGAAATTCAAAAGGGAAAGAGATATATTGCTTTAATGGAGTTTATTTGCTTCGCCAGATAATCGGACAATAGTACATTCAGTAGTTAATTTTAGATATTTCTCTATTGTTAAACTTTATAAAGGTTCCGAATCTGATAAAGAGGACATACGAAAAAGACAATTTTCCTTTTCTAAATATTTAATAAACAATCTGAAATAATATGAACATTTTTGCAATTTTTTTTTTTTTTTAGTTACTTGATGCTGAAATTGCATTTCTGAGTAAATAAGTTGAATGAGAAATCTGTATTAATTTAATAAATTTTTGTTCTTACGTTGATGAAATCAATAAAATGAAGTCAAAAATAATAAAATCAGAAACAACACAATTCCATTTAGTAATCGTTAAATTACTGACGTTATATATTTCCATTATTATCGGAAAGATTGAAAAAAAAATAAAAAATAATAATAATAATAAATAAAATTCGTTCAGTGATACTAAAAACAAACATTAAATTGTGATTAATTAAAAATTATTCTTAAGTCTTAAATAATTCAATTATTAAGATATTATTTAACGTTTAAAGCTCGTTAAATAATTATCGAATATTTAAATTTGGAAAATATTGACCGAATTAAAATTTTCAATAAATTTTCTTCGTTATATGACCGATTCAGTTTGTCATCGATAAAACATGTAAATAGTTTCATCGGAATATATTTTCTCTCGATATTTAAAAAAAAAAAAAAAATTTCAAAAAGATCTAGAAGAGAAATGTCTTCCATTGAAATCTGAAAGTCAAAAATCGTGGATTAATTTGATTTGCAGCTTACTTCTTTAGATTCAGATATTTTTTTTTTTTTTTTAATGTGAATTTTTAGATGAGAATGTCCTATTCGTATCAATAAAATGAAAAATGGAAAGTTCAAAATTCTGATGCGATTGATGTGTTAATATAAATGAAATTATTACATCAATAAAATTAGTAACATAAAATTAATTGGTATAGAAGTAAACAAGAGTTAATCTGCGTCGTGTAAAGATTTAAATCACGTTTCTCTCCTAATGCAATTATATCAAAACAGATGTTTAAAAATTGCAAAATTTGTCTGTCAGAAAAATACTCCCCGTTAATTAATCAATACAGAAATTATTGAAGAAGAAAATGAATGTAAAATATGTATGTATATATATTGAAACTAAATTTTCTTTCCTTACAACAGAGCAATAAAATTATAGTCATTATATTTTGTCTGACTGATAATATCCGCTTCGGGACTTTTAAGATTTTGAAACTGGCGACATGAATGCTTAAATATATTTCAATAAAGTTGGGATTTTCAATATTTGTACAAGATTAATTAAATTTTTTTCCTCTGCAGACTTTTCTCTTTATACAATTGATGTCAGCATTAAGTGTCATGTGAAAAACCGATTTTCTTCATTAAAGCGATATATTTTACTAGAAGATGAAGGAAGATAGTTAATTACGATTCAATACAAATGCGTATCTACTAATCAATGTAACCAACAACAGGAGACAATAACACAATTTTTTTACAAATTTTTAAACTAGAATACATTTATTATAAAATTATAACTTTTAATTTACCTTATTTTAAAACTATAGTAAAATAAAATTGATATTGATAAGTATTAAAAAAAATCATATTTTGATTTGTAATATTTTAGAAATTATAATACCCTAAAAAAATTATAAATTCTGTTCAAATATCAACAAGAATAAATCCGCAATAAATCAGATGAAAATTGCAATTCATAAATTTATGCATAAGGCAAAAAAAATAAAAAAATAAAATAAAAATAAGAAATATTGTAAAAAATTAGAAATTTTAACTTATACAAATTTATCTGCAAAATTTTGCAAAAAAAAAAATTAAATTACGATAGTGAAAACAGAATCATTTTTTTAAAATAAAAATTTAAAGAATGAAATATATAAGAGAGTCGGTAACTCGAAAATACATTTTCGGAAGATATTCTAACGCAATTGAAAACAAATCCCGTTTTTCAAACTTAATATGCTGTACACATTTTTATAGTTCGTTTTTCGATAAACTGTCTGTTTGAATTTTAAATCTTCATGTATCATTTTAGATAAAAGCAAAAAATTCGCGAAGTTTAAATTTTTGACGATGGTCTCTCTACATACAAGAAATTCCTGGCAATTGAAAATGTTAAAAAAAAAAAAAAAAAGAATTTTTTCGTATTTGTTCAAATCTTTAAAATACACGTAATCTGTAGATTTAAATATCTCTTTAATTATGCAATCAATAATTTATTCTTGTTACATAGTAAAAACTAAGCCGTTTATTTTTAAGTGCAATTTTCATCTTATCAGAAACACACATGAACTGTCGCAAGGGAATCTCAAGATCATTTCTTATAACAGATTAACATATATCAAAGTCAATTGCATTGCAGTTAATAGAATATTTATAAATTGATTTCCCATTTAATAACTAAAAAATATCTTCCCATTGTATACATATCTATAAAAATATAACATTGCGAAGTACTGTAGTTATTTCGCACGAATTGTAATTTATTGGATCTTCATCAGTCAATATTTCGATAATTTTCCTGTATTTTTACGCGAAAATTGGATGGTAACAAATTAAAAAGTTTACAACTAAAAATGCTTTCCACTCCGAAATTCTTTTTATTATTATTATTTTTATTTTTTCTTCAATACAAGTGAAAAAATAATAATAATAAATGAAAGACAAAATGCAATTGAAGAAGTTGTGAAAGGTTTATAATACCTAAAGCATGTCAAAAGTGTAAGAAAGAAAGAAAAACACAAATTTCAAAGAAAAAAAAAAAAACTAGAAGAAAAATCGATAGAACCATCTTTCTTTCCTATATAGGATAATGTTAGTTTTTACACCAGTAAAGAATTTCATAAAAAATGAATGACTTTCAACTAAACAGCGTCCAATGTTGAAGAACAAGAAGTAATACTAACTATGCCTTTCATTTATAATAAATAAACTATGGACAGAAACTGTTTCGACCATCTTAGATAGTTGGCTATCATTTGACGACAAGAATTATTGATCGAAGAAATGATGTATAACCAGAAACCGCAGCTGGATATTAGGAAGTGTGGATACAAGTAAGATTTAATCATAAGCCAGAAATAGTTTTCTATCCATATATTTTATTCCCTTAAAGAGGACGATGTGTTTTATTAATGTTTACGTATATTAAATAATAAAAAAAAAAAGAGAGAGATATATATATATAATTGTCTTTGGATACATTAAACAGTTTAACTCGGCAAAAATTAAGGACAAAAAATATATATACTGCATTATAATCAGAATATTATGACGCATTTTAAAAACACCGCTTAATTAATTACATTTAAAACTAAACTATGTTTACTAATGAAATATCAGAAATTGCAATTAATTAACAAGCAAAAACAAAAAAGATAAAAATAAATACTAATCTTTGATAAAACATAAAGCGATAAATAATTAAAAATAAAAAAAAAAAAAATTATCAGAAGTTTATAATTACAAGATAAGCGTTATTTAGATTTTTTTTCTGAACGTTATTTTTTTTTTCTACTTATCGAAGAGTTGTAAATTAAAATAAAATAAATAATTTTAAATACAATTTAATTACCGTAGGGATAATTATTACATAGCAATTGAAATTTTAATTAAAATCAAATTTTAATTTCAAGCATGTTCGGTTTAAAGAATAGACATCGTTAATTAACGTTGTGACGTACTGTACGCGCAATATTAATTACTTTTATGTTTCGATTTAATAAATGAATAGCTTTAATAATAATTGAAATATTTTAAAAAAAATAATTAACTAGATTTAAATTAAGATTTATAGGTAAAAACGTAGACATTTGATAAATTATTACCATATATGCTATTATAAAAACAATACATATTAATTTGTTTTATATTAGCAAATTTATTAAGTTTTATTTATCAATATAGACGATTAAAAAAATACTGTATATGAATTTTGCTAATTAATAAAAATATACATACCTATGCAAATTTAGATGTTATAATTAATATTTAGAATATAAAGTTTAATCTGTTTAATGAAAAAATAAATAAAATGAATAATTAAAGAGATGGTTTTTAAAAACATGGCTTGTTCATCAGTTTAATTAATTAGATTAATCGTATGATTTATAACCCTTTCTGTTGTTTATAAATAATTTAAATATTTAGAGAATATTTATTGGATTACTTAATAAATTTTTGTAAGTTGATGATGTTTTTTGCATATTTATAAGTTATGGAATATGTTAATGAAATTATAACGATTGAAGATGTGTTTTTTTTCCTCTTCTAATGTTTCTTGGGATCAAATAAAATTCATTCTGGTAATTCTTAATATATCATGTAATGTGTAAGCGTGACAAATATATTAGTGATCGGAACATGTACCAGTAGGGTCTATGTTGACACAAAACATGACAAATTACATATAAGAAGTCTCTGGAGACAAGTGGGGTTTACAGTGCAACACCTTGTCCTGTATATAGATGTTCTCCTTAATATCTTGATGTAAACAGCATCATTCATACGATTCTTTGTACGATTGCAATCTTCAATCCTCGCATTCGACAAAGAAAGGGAAATAAATGTGATTTTTTTACATATCACTTCAAAAGAAACTAATATATCTGATTAAAATGGTTCATTTCGGATTTTTTTTTTTAAGATTTTGTAAATGCGATCAGTGACTTTCTTATTCCGCACTCTGATTCTGAGGAGACGCGAACTGTCCGGTGAAGTGATCATTCTATGAAGTGAAGATGATCCATCACTGTCACCCCACCTGCTGTAACATTTAGGACCTGAGGCCATCCACTAGTGACACAATAGAACTAAGGTTCCAGACAAAGTCACACGGTGTACCGACAGTTCTACTAGAGGAGAATCATCACACTCTTTCAAAAAAGGAACTGGAGAAAAAAAAAAAGGCAAAGGGTTCTTGGAATGCCTACTGGCAGCAACTCAATCACATCACTTGATTACCCACGCTTGGAAATAGAAGTAAAAAATCCTAATGATCGTAAGTTATCGCTAGAGCTGTAGAAGCGACTAACTTGACATACAATTCATCAATAACTTTACCTTTAGTGGTTGGTAATTTGTTTAACAATAGAGAATCTTATCTTAAACTCAAGTAGTCTAATTATACTTGACTTTATTATTGATCAATATCTAAGTTACTGCCATCAAATTCGCTCACTTAAGGTCATAGTAAGTATCCGAAGGATGCGGAAACAAGACATTTCTCCTAATTGCTAATCGGATAATTTTGTGTTAAGGTAATTAATCGAAAATTAACAATTGTTACGCATGATTTCGTTGTTTAAAAAAATGAGAAAAAAAGAAGCTCAAATAACTTTTAAAACGGTGTATAGAATAACGACAGATAACGAAAATAACCGTTAACAATCAATATATTGATTGTACAGATATATTGAAGTGTGGTTTTAATTAATTTAAAAAATAATTACATATAAAATTCGAAAGTATCAGATTTTTCTGTTAATTAAAAATCCAAAGAAAAATGCATTAATCATGCGAGAAAGTTAATTTAAGAAAAAGTAAACTTCAGATAAAAATCTTTTTTTATTTAAATTTGAGATAGTTTTAGTATCTTTCAACAGAATTTTCTTCAAGAATGTAGAAATCTACTCTTCCAATGTGCCTATAAAGATGCAAAAACGCTTAAAATAAAATATTCCCTCGATAATTTTAGTACAACCAATCTGAACCTTCTGTTAGCATTTCTTTATATTATTCCTTTTTCAAGTTTGCTAACATAAATCGTTATTTCCAAAAGCTCCGAGACTATCGACCATATCAAAGGAAACAGATGGTCTCAGAGGGTGTAGAACGCATCATGCATTACTAGCCGAAGTGGGTTGAAGTAGAATATAACTAAATATCAGACAAGATGAAAGAATAAAAGAAATAATATCGTTTGATGGATGCTCCTCGAAACTTCTTTTCGATACTTATGAAAGACGAGCAATAGCCAATGATAAAATTTAATAATCTTTTCTTCTTTTTAATCAGCCTTCTTCCAAAAGATATTTATGCTAAATAAAATATAATTTAACATATGAAACTTCATTTTAAAATATCTTTTCTCGTGAATAATAATGATATATTGTCAATAATCATCGATGAAAGAACTCATCGAGATATGTAAGAAAGAGATGTTGTTATCAGATTCATAAGATATTATCTCTGCACGTACTTCAGTACTTTTTGATATATTAAAATTCTGACAGTAAATTTCTCAAATAAGAAAAAATTTACAGTTTAAATTCCGTCAATAAAATGATAAAAACAAAGTCATTTTTCTTGATATAATTTGAAATTAAAATTTTCGGTATGACTTTAAGAATATTTAAAAACGTATTTTTGAAAGAATAATAATAATTTTTAAAAAATCGAATCATAAAATTAATTATAAATTAAAAATTTAATATAAAGTTTTTATAACAGTTATAAATTTTATTATATATTTTATAGAAGATATTTGAATTCCATAAAAAAAAAAAATGTTTTAAAAGTAAAGAAAAAGTAGTTTAGACCGACTTGGAAGATTGACAGAATAAAAAGGCAAGAAATTCTCTACATTCCTTTAATGCTCTACTCAAAAAGGTGCCAAGGATGTTAAGCAACCATGCCAACTCATACTTCCTTCCTTTCAGGCAGAAATAAAGATTTCCTGTCATTAAACTAATAATTGCCTTAACGTTTCCTCATGGGAAAACAGTCTATGTTTCTTATAGGTTTTTGTCTTTAGAATAAATAAAATAATATGACAAATAAAGCTCTCGTTTTACTTCATTAGGCTATTTTTAAAATACAGCAAATTATACGGATTAATTCATATTTATATTAATGATAAAATTAATTAAATAATTATTAAAAATATTTAAAAGTTCTTTTTTAATGGAAGTTTAATCCTATTTGTTATATAAATAGATGATTAATTCTCTATTTCATCTTTTTAATTTTCGATTTCTTTATAATGAAAACAAAAAGGCTCTTGCCTTGCTGTAAATGAAAATTCAGCGTAAGAAAGTAATTTAAAAACGAATTATCCAAACAAGAGAGAACATAAAAACATTGTAAGATGTTCTTTAAAGAATACTTGTGATCATTTCTTCTAAAAACAAAAACCTACAAGAAACAGTCGTTGATTGATTTCGTTCCAATGACTTAAGTTTGCATTCACAGCACAATTTCTTATTTGCCTCAAGCAATGTAAATTCTGTAAATTAAATGCAACTCAAGTTAGAAGCTCAGAAGAAAATTTCTCTTCCTTCTTCCTTCTTTCCATTTTTTTTTTTTTTTTTTTTTTTTTACCTAAGAGGATACTATTCACCAACGCTCCATTTTTTAAAAGCCTTATGTGCCTATATCACTGAATTGCATTTAAGAGTATTGAAAAATTTAAATTTTAATGAAAATCCTTCTATATAAAATTCTGATTTGATGAAAACCAAAGAAATTTCGAAAATAAATTTACTAACTTACAATAAAGTAAAATGCAATAAAAAAATAGCCAAATTCAAATTCTAAATTTGATATATTTTAAAGTTAAATTAACTTAAAGTTTGAAAAATTTAAAGAAATTTATTTTATATATTGATTCAGTAAATGAGAAATTTTTTGATATATTATTAATTAAAAATATATTTATTTATGGCATATTTTTTAAAGATATAATAAAAAATTAGAAAGTTCAATATATATAAAAATGTGGAATAATATTTGTAGTCCAAAAATTCAAAGAAATTTAATAATAATCGTGCATTATCAAAATTCAATTAAGTTTATATGCACACTTTAGATAATGTTTTCTTATTATTATTTTTATATACAGAGTAAACATTCTTGTTTAATTATCGATAATAATTCACAAAGACCAAATAATGCAGTATAAATAATTTAAGATAATAAATGTTTATTAATTTCATAAATTCAGTATAATTTTATTAGTTTTCTTTTAATATAATTCAATTTTATTAAAATAAAAAAAGAGCAATGATAGATTTCACAATTTATTGTTAATTTAATTAATATATTTATGAATTCAACTGTTTAATAAGGTACACAGCATTTATTGCCAACGAAACAATTTTCCTTTGATTATTATTAACTTGTTTGCAAATACTGAGTTTTCATTATACTCAATAATATATTCATATTATATAGATAGATAGATAGATATTTTAAATTCATCAATCTAATCCATTTATTCAGTAAATTTGCTTCCTCTTACGTTGCACTACAATCTAAAATATTTATTTACGTAAACTAAATATTTGCTTTGTTCTTTTCATCAGAAGAATGAATTCTTTGTTTACTTTTTTTTCTTTATTTTGTTTTTACGTTCATAAAATTTACTATTACAACTTCATTAATAATTATACGTTATCATAATTTGTATTTAATTAATTATATTTATTTTTTCCATTAAACATTCAAATTAGTTTATATTCATACAAAATATTTTAATAAGCTTTAATCACTAAAAAAATTTCTTTTTTAAATAATAAATATAATTAAAAATAAAAATTTAAGGTTTATGCAATATTATTTTTTATTTTTAAAAATAAATTTCGAAAATACTTATATATACTGTATATATATATATAAAAAAAATAATAATAATAATTAAATTATAAATTATATTGTAGAGATCATTAAAAAGTTATTGAAGTTTTAAGTAAATTATTATTATTATTTTTTATTAGATAAAATTTTAGTTTTATAAGCAAAACTTTATAGTCGATGGATAATAAACATGAATAATTATGATACCTAATATTATAAAAATGACAGGTATTAATACATCATTAATTTCCGTTTGCTTCAGCAATAAATTTTATTATTTTCCTGTTTTCTTTGGTCTTTTTATATTTAATTTATTACATGCATTTTTAATATTTAATAAAAATTTCATCTTTAATAATATGTGAAAAAAATGAACGAGAGATAAAAAACATTTTGTGTTTCAAGAACTTTATAAATACAGAAGTATAAATTCCTAATATTATTATAAATGTTTTTTAATATAATAAAGATATTAAGATGATATAATGTTTTTTTTTTATTATTTATTTTACCTAATTTTAATGTATTAAACACGATTATCGACTGTGCTTAACTTGAACTATTGACATGATGTTTTTATTGTTAATCGATTATTGTTAATAGATTATATTATCATATCTTTAAAATTTTAAATTGTTTTGTTGGTTTTTATAATATTATCCATATATTTAAATATTCACCTATTTTTCTCTTTAAAATTTTCCCATTTAAAGTTAAAATTTATGTACTTTAACAAATTATTATTACTTAAAACGTGTTAAGCCACTTTTCGCTGCATTCAATTCCAGTTTATTCGCTTAATATCGTTACTCCTTACCTTGATTCGTGAATTTCGATTATCTATCCTATAAAAATACTTGTTAAATCTGCCTTAAATAATAGCTTATACAGATTTTGTAATAAATTTTTATGGTTTATGAAAACTGGAAATTTTTATATTGTTCAAGAGCATTATTTTTTAAAATTAAATCCGAGTCTTTACGATTCATATAGGCTATACTATATATATATATATATGCGTACATTTTTCTATGTTTTCGTGCATAAAATAAAAAATTTGATAGGTATGAATTTACTAGTTATTACTATAACATTATTTCTATGGTAATTTTATCTATAAATGGCTTTTATAATAAATGCTAAATTCTTAAAAAAAATCTTAACTTTGGAAACTGTTAAATGTTTAAGTTTCACATGAAATGAAAACATTTTATATAAATTATTAATTAAAAAAATATATGTACATTTTTTATTAGTTACAGTAGGCTTATATAAAAATCATAATGTTGAACATTTATTTATTTATAAAAGTATATTATTTATAAACACATAATATTTTTATGAATTCGTTTAATTATTTTGATATATAACTGATAATTATGAAATTTTATTTATCAATTATCAATATTTGAAATTATTAATTAGTTTTCTGAGTGTAAGTTGGTAAGCATTCTTTTATTTATAAGTTGATTATCAAATCATAAAACTACCTTTATCATAAAGAACGTTTATGTGACAGTTGTTATTTTTCCCACAATTTATTCATAGGCTTACGATACACAATAGTTTATATTGATTTTTAATAAAAGTTGTTGTGTTTGTTGTATCTATTGCGCTAGCAACCGTAACAAAACACAATAAGCACTACTATATTATTATTAAAATATTATTTTATAAATTATTCCCAGAAAAATACAAGTAAAATTACAGTGAATTATTTGCGAACTATGATATTATATTACTGCATAATTATCTGATCTAGAAAATTATTTGTTTGTGCGGATAATTGTTTTTAAAACGTTTATCATATATTTTTTTATCGAGAATATTAAAAATAGTACTGTACAAGTGGATACAAAAAATAATAATAATAATTCGTTGAGATATCCCCCTGAAGAATAACCAGAAGGTTTTAAAAAACTGCGATTAGATCTCCATTAGATTTTATTACCTTTACTTGGAAAACAATAAATTTAAATCTAGTAAGGAAAAAACTATAAAATCATTATCTGGATTTATAAAATATAGGCTTTGTCAAATAATATAATAAAAATTTCTATTTCATTTTATTTACACTGACTCAACTTTAATAGATAAAGTATAATAGTTGAACGGATATCAGGTAAACAAATTTACACAATCTTATTTTGTATTTATGGCCTTTAGTTTTCGGCTCCGTTAGCAAAACCATTGGTAATACTATCCAGATAATTTATTATAACATTATTTGCTCCGGTATCAAATTTGAAATCTAGCTATTTGAAAATTTCTGTTTGTTATGATCTAGCAAAATAAAAAATAATAATAATAATAATTCCGTTTTGTTTCTAATAATAATAAAAAAAAAAAAAAGATACACTTTTACAGTACTCGTTTTATATTTATTTCTGTTTAATTTATGGCACAGTTTGTTGTTTTCTACACTAATAAGACAATTTCTTTGAGTTGTATATAACTAAATTGTATTATTATTATTATTATTATTTTTTACATATATCTAATAAATTGCGAAAATTCGCTTAATAATATAGCACAGATTGTTTCGGATGTCAATAAAAATGCGTGATAAAGTCAAGCAACATCAATAATAATTTTCTTTGATAATTCGCATACACATTAAATTTTTAAAGAATATATTCACGTAAACATTACAGAATTTGATTAAGTTTAAAAATATTTTTTATGAAATATGCAAAAATTGTAACCAAGTTGTTAAGAATAATGGAAATATTTTTTTTTTTTAAATTTCGTACTACTGAAAAGAGTTTTGGCTATGTACGATTAAATTTAACTAAACGTTTTCAAAATAATATCTAAAATTATAAAATAATCATATTAAAAACCTAATTTTAAATCTATTTAGAGTATAATATTCTAATAGAGCATTATCAGATTGAAAATATATCTCCATGTTTTTTATATAAGATTACTATTTTATTTTGGTTAGAAAATAATATTAGGATTTTTCTCTCAGGAATCAGTCCAGAAAAATATCATGAATAAAATATACAGTAGGTTATACAGTTAAGATTACTTATTTCAACACTTTGAAATGTTCGAAATAAATAAGCCTAGAGCCGTTTCTGAGCAATTTACTTGAAAGTGTTTAGTGTGTCTATCATACTTTTCTCTATGTTATCAAAAATTCGACTAAAACCAGGAATTTCTTCACCATTCTAAAATCTTTTTTATCGGTTCGCAACTATACATCCACATTTTATCGTTCAACTATCTGGGTCTTTTCTCAAATACAACAATGTCTGTCCACACAAACTTGCTTCTTTAGAAAAATTGTTGAGATAACACGATAAGCCATACACTCTCCTAACTTTTCCTTTTCCGAAAGCTTACAAAAGTCTTGTGTTAGATCGATTTTAGTCAAGATCTTTTCTTTTAAAAATCAAATGATATTAGAAAATTTAATACAAAGTCACCAATACATATATATATATATATGGAATATTGTTTTATACATCAGCCATAAAATATAGAAACTAATAATTTTTTACATATTTTCCACAATTTATAAAATTTATTTTATCACCATTACTAACTAAAATTTATGTACTGATTCGATGCAATATTATTATTATTGCAACGTCCTAAAATGATATTGTTTTTTATAACATTAAAATAGAAATATTTTCAAAAAACAACCAGTAAGGTATAGAAATAGTATAAAAGTCTACTTTTACTCTTTTTATTTTTATTTTTCTTTTCCCAAAGGAAGTTGATTTGGGGAACTTAGAGTGCCAAACAGTGTTCAAAGTTGTATCCAAGGCAGTATCATCGCCTAGACGTTGTACAAATATACGACCAACAGTCCAAATAGCTTTATGTCTAGCACACTTAAAAAGTTACGACTTCTTATTATTTTACTTTATAGATGCGCGATTGTTATTGATATTTATAAATATAATTCAATTCAAATTTAATAAATAAATAGAAAAGAAAAAAGTTTTAAAAGTATGACATAAAATTATCCAAAACAATTAAATTTTAATAAATATTTATTTGCTCGTTAATATTGCATCGCATTATAAAAATTTCTTGCATGCATTATAAAAATTATACATTCAAATCAGCATATTATTTATTTATTTAAAAGTATAATGTTTAAAATTTATTAAGCATTATGAAATTAAATTATACAGTATCTAGACAGATTATTAGTAGTTTTACTTAAAAATTAATAGCAAATGAATTTTAATATTGGTTTTATAATCGATTTAATAATATACGTCAAAATTTTTAGATGAAATAAATTTTAATGATGTTATTCTGTTTATGAAGGAGATTGAATAAAGTTTATCGAATTAAAAAGTTATACAGAATATTTTTCGAACAAAATAACAACATACTTTTAATAATAAATAATACTGTAGCATGCTAATGCATTATATATTTTTTGAAAAATAATGAACTTTATCATTAAATGACATTTATAATTATTATACTGAATATAATGAATCTGTTATACAGAATTCGTGTTTTCCCTTGAGCACTTAAGTTAAAAGTTAAATTGTTTCGTAGTAGCAATTTTTATTTATAAATAAATCTAAATAAATATTTGATGGCAGAGTCATCACACTGGAATTTATATAAAATTACCTTTCAAACGAGAACTTTAAACAAATTGAAAATAAATAATTACTTAAAACATTTCTGCGCTTTTCTATATAACATGTTTTGTCTTTATTTAATTTTAGATAAGACACAAACATTTATGCTAAAACACTCAAAATGGAATGCTGTATATAGAAAATGCTTATGTTTGTTTGAATATAAACATCTAATAAATATTTTAAAACTACTTAATATAGTTTCTAATCTATCTAAATATAAAATTACTATTTACATAATATATAAAATATCATAATAATTTATTATTTAATTTATATATATATATTTTAATTTCCAGAAAGATATAATTTTATATACTTTCTAAAATAAAATAAATCATTATATATATTTATTTATTATTCACTGTAAAAAAAAATATATTTAATATTCTAATTTTTGTTTAAAATATGAAAGAAATATTAATGTCAATATTTTTCTATTCAAATATTTATGTGAAAATAGTAAATCGATTTTTTAACATTATAACTTTAAAAAATGCTTATTGTTTTCCGTACTGTAGTTTATTCAAATTTTAATTAGTTTTTTACATCATTTAATATTAAAGTTTTACCCTTTTTTTTACATATGCATCATTTATACTTATCGATAAACGTTCGAATAAATAATAATGACAATCTCTAAATCTTAGTAAGAGAATCTTGTCAAAATGCAATTGAGAAAATGAGAGTATGCATTATAAATATAAGAGGAATAGTAAATTTTATACAAATATATTGTATATAAAATTTAAATGACGATAAATATTTAAGAATATAAACAATCTTAGCATAATTAATAAATATTTCTATAACAGAAAAATACGTTTAATAATTAAATAATGATTAATATAAAACGTCAAGTATCGTGATTAATAAATTTCGTATTAATAAAATATAATATGAAATTTATTGTAATATAATATGTCATGTTTGATATAAATATTATATCGATGTTATAGATTGATATAAAATAATAATAATAATAATACTGAGACGGAAAAAAAAGATATAAAAAGGATGCATCCGTCTTTTGAAAAGAGCAGAAATAGGAAACTGTCGGACCTTTGATGAGAAATGTTCAAACGTAAGCTACCGAGAACAAAGTATTGTCCGATATGATGTGACAACAGTGTCTAAAGCCCAACAGAGCAATGATCAACAGTGTGTGTGTATAAGATAAGGAAAATCATGCCAGCGTGGATGAGCAGTCAGGTACGCTATAAGTAGAAATACTTTTATCTTCTGTATAAGAAGGTTACCGGATAAGCATTGTTGTATTTTGCTCGCTTTTTGTTACCTACACAGCTAGGTAAGATAACAGTTATTTGTGTCCAACCGTATCGTGACACAAAATGTTAAACTGAACAGTTACTGTTGTTGCGTGCTCAAAGTGAAAACTGTGTCGTCAATGTAACGCTTTATTTTGTTTATCACGTACTCTTATCCAGGTGTTAATAAAAGTAAGCTATTGGGACAATATCGTGAACCATAAGAATGGATTTAGTAATGAGATGGTTTGCAGTTAACCTCTTGAAGTAATAGGTTATGCTTCCAAATAAAATTTTTCTTAGACTATTATTATTGTTTTAAAAAGGAAATTTATTTAAACCTATAAATTTTTATAATATATACATCATATTTTTGATTACTGTACAAAAATTTAACAATTAAATTCAAATAAAACTTACTATAAGAGTAAAATTAAAGTTTTATATAGTCGAGCGAAAAAATGAACTATTTTTGACATTTTGTAATATTTACTAACTAAAAATATAGTGAAGTAAATACTACTTTTTCTCTAGATACAATCTTAAATAAAGGAAATTAAAGGTATAATAAAGAATAGTACCGTTATTGTTATGTGTGCTATAATTCTTAATCATGAGCATATAGGATAGGTAACGTAGCTAGTTCCCATCTCATTCTCACATTATCTTAGTCTCCCTAAATGCTCGTTTTCCTTTACTATATAATTCTGTGTTTCTTTCAGTAACTTTATCTACTTTCTTACTATTTAAAACCTTTTATAATTTATATTTTAACAGAAAATGATCATAAAAGTTAAATGTCATTTAAGAATGAAAAACTGTAGAATTAAATTGATAGCCTAAAGAAAAATCAATATATTCACATGTATTTCATAAAATCTTTTGTATAAAATATAATACACGTAGTCTAGATTAAACATATGAATATAATTTTTTACAGATGCTCAATAGAAAAATAAAATATATATTTTAATTCAGACTTTATTCAAGTTTTATAAATACTCATAAATGACTTATGGAAATAATTGCAAATATTCATAATTAGTCATAAGCTTATTCACAAAGGATTAAAAAATATTGAAAATATTTTGATTGTTAAAGTAGTGCAATTCTTTGGATTTCTACTGGGCAGTTTGTACTTTAATTCACTAATAAATATTTTATGAATAAAATAACGTAAAAATTCTCTATTCATAAAATTATAAAGAACTTCGGATTATTAAATTATATTTACTTTAATTTTTTTTTATTTAACTTCTACTTAATAATTCCAGAAATAAAAAAGAATTTATTTAAACCATAATTTATTTGTGCTGTTTTTATATCTGTTAGAAGCATATTAATTAATATTGAACATCGAAAAACATAAAAACAGCTCTTTAATAAAACATATTAATTATTTGGAGTCAGAAATACATGCATATGAACGGTAAAAACATCCTATTAAGAATATTTTTCTGCACGAAACCATCTGATGTCTTTTTTTTTTTTTTTATAAGCAATAAATGATGGCGGTTTTAATATTACAATAAATATGATATAATTATTTTTAAATAAAACAAATTTTATAAAATTTAAAAAAATATATAATCCACCTTTATAATTGAAAACAAAAAATAATAATAATTTTATTTCAATTAATTCCAGTTTAATTTAATAATGAGGAAATGATATTGCAAAAATTCTTTCTTCGTAATAAATAATTATTGCAGACACACGTAATAACTGAAAATAAAATATTTCTTTCTGCATCAACGTCTAAGAATTATTATTTTAATTATTACATTAATGTAATTATTATAAATTAACATATTTAAGTAAATTTTGAAAATATACTTTGGTTGTGATTTTCATTTTAAATACTAAAAATGTATATTTTTGTTATTTTGTAACGCTCAAGACGATATTTTTTATTTTTTTTCTACAGGTTCGGATCTTCTTTTGTTAACGATATTCGAAAATGCAACTGGGATTAGAATATATATTTTTTGATATAAGGATTACTGCTTGCGTGGTTTAAGTTACTATTTATAGAAACTATTACATTATTACTTTTTTTAAAATACCAACTTGAATTATTTTCAGTAATATTTACAGGAATATCGAAAAAAAAGTTCGCGAAGAAAGAAATAAATTTTATTTCAGTTATTAAATTTAAAAATAGCAAGTAAGTACTTTAATTAATTTACAGGAATATCACCTTAAATTATTTAGAGGATTTACAAATATATAAAATATTAATTATAAAATGTAAACAAAATCTAATATTAATAGGATTTAGATATTTTTAAAATTCTATTTGCTAAAAAGCATTTTAAATCTAGAGATAATAAGCTTATATATATATATACATAATTTTTTTTAATTTTTGCATTTAATATATAAATATTATTTATTAATTTTTAAGGGAAATTTCGTTAAGAAGATTTTATTTGATAAGTTCGGTTCGAAATAATAATTTTTATGTATATAACATTTAATTTTATTTATAGAATATTTAATTTCATTTTAGAGATTATAAAAAATTAACTTATCAGGTAAAAAATGCTGGATGGCTTAAACTATTCGATAACGTGTATTATACAATATCGTATTCAATAGCTGATAACAAGTAAAAAAAAAATAGGCAGTAACCACTAGAAAAGTGATGATTTCCTTTTATTTATGAGTACAATATTTTCGGAAACGAATAAATATGGTCAAATTAACGAAAAAAAAAAAAAAACAGTGGAAAGTGATTTTATACTTCAACAATTTTATATCGAGTGATAACTGAGAAAAAAAATCAATGCTTTTCGTTTCACCGATTGGCTGCGAAAACAGAATATATAAACGTAGTAGGTGGAAAAATGAATATTTAACAAGTTTTCAACCAATTACAGAAAAGAAAAATGATTTATTTGTAGTCTGGATTCGAGGAAGCCAAATCATATCGAAAAATTTCATTTGATATATATTTTTTTTTATTAATACTGTTTTTGCAATATCTACTCTCTTCCAAAAGTATTGCGGTCATGAAAGATAAACCCTATAAAAGATAAAAAGAGGTGTTCAGAAATAATGATAAATGATTATAAAAACGTAAATCTTTTACCGTACTTTTTATTAGAAAAAGAATGATATATAAAACTCTCAAAACTCAACAGAAGTTTCTAACAATAGGGAGTATAGAAAATATTCAAATCTAAAACTGTGAATAAATAGTTTGCATAATTTTTATTATATATCTTAATAAACATTGCAAAAATATCTAAATTCTATATTTATTCTTATATACAGATGCAAATATATATATATATTTGATATAAGTGATATATTTAATATATATGACAAAACAACGCCAATGATATAAACACATGTAAATTTTCTATATGTAAGCAAGTCGAAAATCATTGTGCAAATATCCAGAAAATCTGCGAACGTGCAGTTTTTAGGAAAGTGAAAACTTGCGGATTGAAACGAAGCATATCGTGACTTATTTTACATTCTTGAACAATTCCTGAAAAGAATTCGAACAATCCGAAAATTCCCGATAAAAATCGCCGAACTTATACAGATACCTTAATTAATTTTTATATGACTAAATAGTTCGAATTTATTCGTATCTATATTAATTTAAATTAAAAAAAAATCAGATTAAATTTTTAAATATATTTTACTTTAGTAATTTAATTATATAATTTCCTTGAAAAATTGACGAATATTCAACT
The DNA here is from genome assembly GCA_011317285.2 of Androctonus mauritanicus. NCBI lineage: Eukaryota > Metazoa > Arthropoda > Arachnida > Scorpiones > Buthidae > Androctonus > Androctonus mauritanicus. The sequence goes on along the minus strand of WUQG02415903.1, from coordinate 105,332 downwards.
GATATAAATTATATTCGAACTTAATCGTAGAAAACAGAATCGCTAATTATTCAGAATGATCGGAATAGTTTATAATTTTTTTTTTTTTTTTTTGCTTTCTAAATATTCTGAATGATGATTATTATTTTTGGATTTGAAAAGTTCAACGTTTTAAAGTATTATATATAAAATTTAAAATATTAAAATAAAATAAAAACAAATAATATTTTGATTGATTAAAACAATATAAATATTTGATTTTATTAAAATAATAAAAGTTTTTATGATGATGTAGTATTGGAGAATAATATAGAAAAACTGTCTGACGTTGATGTTGATGCCAAATTCGATATCACAAGGACCATCAGACAAAAAAATGACGTCTATCTCATAAATGCTATGTACCAACAAAAGATGACAACTTTGAAGTAAACAAACTGACGACCACACATCATTTTTTCTGAAACTTAAAATATCAAATTATAAGTTTTATAATCAACATATATATATTATAGTTTATAATATATATTGTACTGTATCTATATAATGTTTTTATTTTTTATTTTCCTCTTAATAAATTATAAACAACTTATTTATTTTTCTTCTTGTATTGAAGAAATTTAATATAAAAATAATATTGCATAGCAAGCAGCTAAAATAAATTCAAACAAAAAGTTAGTAAATTTTATAAATATTTAATTTAAAAGTAAAAATTATTAAATGAAAATAATAATAATAAATCAGTTTAAAAAAAATTGTTGATATTTTCTTATGCATAACATAAAATTTGTCAAAAAAAATTTCTAAATATGTATATATATAACGTTTTTAATAATATATCTATAGTCTGAAAGTATATAAAAGCATATTTATTATGAATGGTTATAATAATTATTAATTTATCTACAAAATTTAAGTAACTAATCATTACTTATTAATAATTGATTATATTAACTTATGTACGAAAATTATCTTATTTATTTATTTTATTAGATAGTTATCAATGATGAAGTAATTACATTAATCACGCAGCGACGAAGACAGAATTATAACAGTAGATTTAAACTTCATGACAAAATAAGCCATCACGTAGAAACTGTCACCGCAATTCCATTGTACCGTATCGACTTTATGTATTTTATATAAATATTAACAACAGCATCGCAACTGCCACTGCGATTCAATTATAGCCTGAAGCTGTACTTTGTTATTTTATTTATAACGTATTTATATTAAAAAACAAGGATTTGTTGGCTGTTTAGATTTAAAACAACAAAAACAAAAAAAATCATACGTGTGTTGTATGTTATCGAAACTATTTTTAACTATTTATAACAATATTTTATAAATATACTGCATATTAAAAAAATGCAAAAATTGATATACTATAGTGATTATTTTTTGAGAAAAATATAACAACTATTTGTAATGATAGAATAAAACTCATTAATTTTAAAGCACATAAAGTTGATGAAAAAATATGCTGAACTGATTACTAATCTGTTGAACTGACCAACAGATTAATAATTAATTTGATATTTCTTATCGATATAGAATTACAGAGTTTCACTAGCATCAATACAACTGCAAATTAAACTGTATAGCTGTTGGCCTGTAAAAGATTACTTACTTCATTGGATACGTTTTCTAGCAATAAGAAATTAGGTGAGAAATTAGGTTACTTGAAAGTTCTGTCACAGAAAGAGCAATTCCTCTGGGGTAAGAAAAAAGGATTTACCTGTTACAGTAATCCTAAATTTATTTAATCTTAGTTTGATTTTCGGTTTCAGTGAAGCTTTTATTTTTAAATAGTGCAGATTTAATCAGCTAACGCCTTTAAGAAGTTATTGATATATAGAAGGAACTACTTAGAAATATCCTTGTAAATATTGATTTAAAAAAAAGTTTTTGAATTAATTTTAGAATAAATTGAACTACGATTTCCAAAGTTTCTATCCGATAGGAAAACATAAGTTATAGACAAAAAGATCGGATTTTGGAAAATCAATTGCGTAATTTATTTTAATTATCCTATAATTGTTCATTTAAAACTGTATTTTGCAAGGATCAGAGAATTTCAGACAGAATTAGTCATAGTTTAAAGATCTTGAGCCAAAAATCAATTAAGCTTTTAAAATTTTAATTATTTTAAAATGTGTTCTAACTTTTAACTTTATTACGTGGAAAACAAAATGTCAGTGTTAAATAATCATTTAATTGAATCTCTTCCGAATCTTCTTGAGAGATATGCAAAAAAAAATTCCCCAAAATGAGAAGCATAAGATAGATAATTAAAGAAAGAATAAATATTTTTTATATTTAGTTTCCTGAAGGTTCCCGAAATTTCAATAAAAACACAAGATTTAAAAATCCTTAAAATATACAACAGTTAGTTCTAGAGACGAACAAATATTTTTTTATTATCATAAATAAAATAAGTGAGGAATGATTTCACATTATTAATCTATTTTGTAAAAATTATCTTGTTTATTCTATCTCCCTTCCAGGTAGAAAATTACAATTTTGGATTTAGAGAGTTGCCAATTTGTTTAACTCGATTCGCAAACATGTTTTTTTTTTTTTTTATAAAAGCAACAAATTCAATATAATTTACATTATTAGATAATGAATAGAAGAATAGTTAGCAGGAGAAAAATTTGTACAAAGTATTAAATACCCACTTTAAATCGTTAATGAAGATACATACTGAAAAAATGGAACCACAGGGTCTTGCGGAGACTAGAAGAAAGGAAAAAGCATTAACTACATTATTTGATATAAAACATGCATTTTTTGTTAATATTTCATGACCATTTTGAAATACTCATTTTATTTCCTAAGAGATTTCGTGGGATAAATGTCGTAGGCTATTTGAAGCCAATGAAACAATACATAATCTATATCTTTCCTTTGGAAGTACAGACGAATCATAACAAAAAATGCTGAAATATTGATATATATATTTTTTCTGAAAGCAATTAAAATGAATCAAAATTGTTGATAGTAATCATTAATCATTCAAGATTATAATAAGAATTTTTCTAAAATAAAAAGTTTCGAATAAAATTTTAATATAAAAGTATAAAGTAATTACTGATAATATAGTTTAATAAATTAATACATTATGATATCAATACGCAATAAAAATGATATTATACTAAATATAAAGACATAAAATATAAACACCAATAAAGTTTTAATAAAATTTAATGAATAAATATATGATTATTTAACATAAAAGTTATGAATATTTAATATCTATAAAAGCTATCCTATAAGATTGATAAAACAGTAAAAATTAAAATTTGCCACATATCAATTATTTTGAGCTCAAATTGATCGAATTTGCATAATTGAAAATGATAATTTCTGTTCGGATTGTCTTTTCTTAAAATTGATAAAATATTAATAAATATGATTAATGTCAAGTTATATTTTAAAAATTATTAAAAATAAAATATATATATATATATATTTGAATATACAGTATACACTACATAAGATAAATTATTAAATAAATTATAATTTAATTAGTAGTAAAAAATAATAGACTAGAACAGAAAGAAGTAAAAAAGAGAATTTTCGGTTCATTGTTCATAGAAGATGATTTTCTTTAATTTTACTAAAATTGAATTAAATTTTTGAAATTCCAAAACAAATGGAATATGCTGCACTAGATTCGCGTTATCGATGGAAAAACATCTCTTAGTAGAATTTAGATTTAGTAGGCGTACAAATACGCTCACTAATTCTAAATTCTACTAAGAGATGTTTTTTCTAAATTCTATTTTAGCGTATTTGTAAGCCATTTAGATAATTGAAAATATAGCTAGGAGCATTCAATATGGTTGACAAAGTGGAATTTGGAATTGTACAAAGATTCTCAGGTTCAATCATTAAAATCAGTCTTATTAATCACGCACAGATTATATAGTTTTCGCAAAAAGTTCACTTTCCTAAAGCTTCAGTATAATTACAGAAACAAAATTATAGTTACTTGCAACTGTGTTACGTCGTAGATTGGGTTACGTGCAAATAATAGATGTATAATTGTGATTAGGCATCTCTTCTATTGTAAGTATTTTCACAAACTGTGCTTTTCCGTGTAAAGAATAGTTTTTAAATGACTAAAGATAAGTTGAAAAACATGCAAACAAATTCATAGAAGACAAAAGGATTCTGCCTACAGCATTTTTGAAATAGAGAATATACAATTTGAACTTACAACTAAATATATATATATATATATATATCATCGAGAAATATGTATCAATATAGCTAATTTTTATATATAAATACAATATCTTTGAAATATGTATACATTTTTATTATATATATAACAAAAATGTAATGCAAATATACAGCCTATTCGAGTATATACTATGTATTGTGCGGATAAGTTTTCTTTTCTCAATACCGTTGCGAGGTGAATATATTTACAAATATTAAAATACAGTAGTACCATATTTTTCATAAAAATATTTTTCTTAGTAAGGAAACATTGGAAAACTTCAACTGTTCTTTTGAAAATTGTAAAATTACATTGATAATTCTAATTTTGATTATTAGAATTATAAATGTATTAAGTTTATTTAATTTGAAAGATATTTTATTGAGTGTATATAGTTAAATACGGCAGTTATCTGTTTCTAGAGAAAGAAAAAGAATAAAACAAAAAATTCTGTTGTATATATGTATGTCAATATGATCCTCTCAGATTGGAGAAAACTTGAATATATGTTCAAATATTATTTCTGGATAGGGAAAAATTATATATTAAAACATTGAATTAATGAATTTTATTGGCTAAAATTGAATGATTTACGCAAAATTATGCATTTTAAAATAAATAGAAAAATATGAGCATTAAATTTTACATCATTGAGATGGTTTGGAATTATATTAATGTGGGATAAGTTTGGACGTTTACATTTATTCTTAATTGTATATTTAATATTATAGAAAAGTTATACTAATAAACGGAACTTAATTTAACATTTGAGTCTGATTAAATACGCATTCTAATTTAAATATTTCAAAATTACAACGCATAATGATCAAAAATATAGATTTAGAAAAAAATGATGGCATATATTTTAACTTTCTCTTTTGTACAAATTAGTTCGTACTTCATTAGCTTATTTCGAATGTTTTATAGCATCAAATACCTAAGAGACTGCAATTAGTAACTCATTACGACCTGACCAGATTCGATAAATTATAATTTTCAATTTTTACAGAAATTTTAATATGATGACAGATTGACTTCTTTCTACTAAGTGAAAACAGGAGTTCATTCTGAAAATAATGATTAAAATAATAATATCCAAACTTATCAGTCATTCCATGTTATCCTATAAAATCTGAAAGATTATGTAGTACATTAATATTAAATAAACTTTATAATAAAACAGAATCTTTCATTTCGGTGATTTACAGAAAATTATTAATATTGAAAACTTTTAATTACTAGTAGCCTAATTGATAAAAATCTGAAATTCATACCTAGATCGAATCAGATAGTATAAAGTTTACCTAAATCCACTAGTGGAAAAGCCATAATGGATCATAATTCCAGATGGAAGAGGTACCCAACAAATCATCTGGATTATTACTATATTTTTTCTTATATTAAACCGAATTCAGAGAGAATGATTGCTGAGTACTACTGAGTAATTCCTGCAAGACCAAAAAGAAATAACTCACGAATATTATTTCTCCATAATTTTGAGTTGAAAATAGCCACAAATTTAGATATTTCTTTCGTTACATATTTATTATTATTTTTGTGATTCAATATATTCAATCCTTTCTGAATTTCGAAGAAAATCTGACCTTATGCGATCTCTATATTTTCTATTATAAAATACACTATTAAAATAATAACGTAATCGATAATCTGGAATCGTTGGACAAAAACTATCCTCAATTCAAATTTGACATATCCTAAATTTAAATTCATTTTTTGTCAAGATTTCGATCATTTTAGCTTTACTCTTCTAGAAGAAACTATGCAAAGTTAATCTGGTATGTTATTATTCAATATTCATGTTTCATTTTATGTAATAATATAAAATTATCGTTAAAATTTATATAATATAAATATCGATAAAATATATATAAACTACTTTATGATAAAAATTTTATGATATGATAATTTCTACATGTTTTCTTTAGCTTTATTTGTTAAACTCTTGACAAATTATTAATAAATAAACGACATTACTTTACATTTTATTTGCATTCTATGTTTACCTGTCCTATAAAGTTAACTAAAATTGTCGAACATTTAATTCACTTATAATTTAAACATAAGTTATCTATCTGAACAGCTTATATTTATATTATTGTACAAATAAAAAAAAGATCAAGAACAGTCTTCTCATCTGTATCAATTGGCAATGACATATCCCATGTGACATATAACAAAGAATATAACTCAAACTGTCTTTTTTTTTTTTTTTTTTTACAGACTATGAAGTGGTTTGGGCTGTGCTGCATGTAGTCTATGCTACATCAACTATTCTTGTCAAGAATTGAAAAGGAAAAAAAAAGTTATCTGAACTCGGGATTAAGGAAGATGTATGATATCGAAATACTTGACTCGTGTTTTCTTGATATTATAAGATTGAAGCGTCATGTTGTTAGAAATGGTCTCATTTTCTTGTTAGTAGACGACGTTTATCGTTGAAAGGCACTTCGACATACATCTATTCTTTGGTATAATTTAATTTAATAAACATTTAGATTTTTTTCCCCTCAAACGAACAGAAGTTTTCTTCGAGAAATAATAAAAGTAATATAATTTTAGAAGAAATGTGTAAACTTAGAAAGAAGTTTTTAAATAAAAGAAAAATTTAACCAAAACAACTTTTTATAAAAATTTCAAATGACTTCTTTTTTTTAAATTTTTTTTAGTATGCGGCTTATTTAAATTAATTGAAGAATTCGTTTAAAATTTTTTCAAAAGTACTGCGGATTAAAAAAAAAATTAAAAAATTAGTGAAATAAATTATATATTAATTCACATATTCACTAAATTTTAATTTTATTCATAAAATATAATGAAATTTTCATAATAAATAATTAAAACTTAGTGAATATGTGAATTAATATATAATTTATTTCACTAATTTTTTAATTTTTTTTTATCCGCAGTACTTTTGAAAACAATAAGGCTTAAAAAAGATTAAAAGTCTATTTTTAGCTTAAGATTTATTATTTTTACTTAACAATTAAGAAAAAAATAGAAAAGACTTGATAACCTATATTTAGCAAAACATGTTAACAATTTATGAGATAAAAATTACAAGATATTTTCTATTCAATATGAAATGAAGACAAATTGATAGTAACTTTCTGGGTCAATAATTTGATTATTTTGAACCCTATGTTTTTTATTTTTTAATAAGAAAAAGAAACCTCAAGATACTAAGTGTACTTAAATTTTTCCATACATAAGTTATCTATTCTGTTCATACGTCTTTTGATAACTTTTGTTATTTTTCAAAATTCCTTTAGAATGTTCGCAATTTCAAAAAAAGATTATACCATTCTCTAAGGATGAATTTATTTTATTGTTACTTTACTATTTTAAACTCGATTTTTTTTCTTTAAAATTTATTTACGGTGTATATTATTATATCGAAAACTTGAAAATATGCTAAGAAAATTGCTTCCATACTAGGAAAAACGTCTACGAGAAATAAATATTGTATGTCAAAAGGTGAATTCATATTTACAGTTGAATGAATTTTGCATGATTTAATTTTATTCACAAAAAATGTTGGCGATCGAAACTTTAATCTTTTATCTGGTTTAAGATTTAATATCACGTAAAGCCGAATATAATTTAATGCAAGTTAATTATTTTTTATTAATATATTTAAAAATGAAATTTTGTTTCTTTAATAATTACGAACCATTATCAATCATCTATTTGGATAGTTTGGTTAGATTAGCAACGTGAACTTTGCTACGTTGAAGGAATTAAAAAAAAGAAAAAAAATAAGAAAAAAATGCATATCGCATGCTTATTAGGAAGTGCAAACGATAAAAGACTAGAGAAATAAGATAAGGTTATAAATTATTCTGTACATGGTTTAGGCATTATATCAGTTAGGAATATAAGGAAAAAGTTGTAGAAGTAGGGAGGAAAAAGATTAAATTAATGAGCTTCAGAATAGTGGGAGAATAAAGACAGATTTGAATGAAAGAAGTAAAAGTGATTTATGGAATCTTTTAGATGACGCGCAAGTAAGTAGCCTAGTAAGTATTCCATCTAGAGAATATGTTATCTTTGGTGATAATTTAAATAGACATGTGGGAAAGACAAGAGTAGAAAATGAAGGGATAATCGGAGGTTAGGGATTTAGAAATAAAAATAGAGGACACACGATTCCGAAGATGGTTAACGGTACATGATTCTGCAATAACCAATAATAAAATATCATTCTTAAAACATTTTAAAATGATACAAATACATTATTGATTGATTATATTTCTAAATAAAACTTATCTTTTAGGATGAAGGAACTACATTGTAGAATAAACCTGAAGAGAATTGAAGGAGAAAACATCACTGTATTTACAAGTTTTTCTATAAGAAAGCATGAAACTACTTGAGATAATGGCATCAAATACTGGTTTTATAGAACAATGAGTGGTAAGAGTAGTTTTAACTAAAAGGATGCATGAAAAGTTCTGGTTCCAGATACTGGATCTGCTAAAAGATGAAAGATTTAAACAAATGGAAATTGAATGACTGAGAAGAGTACTTAAACAGATAAATTATAAGGAAAGAAAATATATCTGCAATATAAGAGAAAAGTTGCCTTAAAGTTGGTATCTAGGATAAAAATAAGCTCCATAGTCTCTTCTAGTATTATTCATGAACAGCATGTGGAAACTTTGTAGATAGTGGAATAGTGAATGAAACTGATATAGATAAAATTGGCATTTGAGAAAACTTTGGCTTTGATGTTTTTTTATTTAGAAAAAATTATTCCTGAAATAAAAAATATTTTTAAATTCATACATTTTCTTTAATCATTTCTTATTGCTTTATCTTTTAAAACAACAACATCAAGATCTTCAATTATACTTCATGGAAGATTATTTTTTTTGATTGTCTAACGTGTTGATATGTTTATAATTAAAATTTTTTTGAAACAAATACAGTATATGCCGAAATATGGATGGAAAGAGCAAATACTTTTTTGACGTGAAGAAAGCTTATCATAGATATGTAACAAAAATCCTTCAAGTAAGGGAAAAGATCACACAGTGATATGCTATCTTCCTGCATATCATACATAGGTATATATGAATAAGTCTTAATTAGTATTATGGGAAGAAAAAATTTCTGAAGAAACTGATTTCACTAACGATAAATTTTTAGATTTTATTATTTCTCAATTATTTCATATGAACTGGTAAATGAAATACAAAATAATGTATCATTATATATAACGAAATTTCAGGTGATTAGATAACACAGTGAAGTTTTTCTTCTTTGAAGAGTAATATTCAGGTATGTCTCTCGTGTTTCTACTGCATATTAAAATGCTGAATGTACAGTGATGTCGGTAACTATGTGGTATGCGGGTTAAACCGATGGAATCTTAAGAAGAGAAAATGATAGCAAAGCTGTTGCTGTTCCGAATAAACGTTATTAGATTACAGAACTAGGCGTCCAAGCGAAAATTATGGGAGGATAAAAGTCGTTTTGGATATGGAAAATGTAAGTAGACACAGTCAAAGTTTAACTAAAATGCCTTTGGGCATCAGCAAGGTAACAAATCGATCAGAATGCAGAGATGCCCCAGAGTCCAACCGGTGGAGATACTGGATTGAGAATGACAGTTTATGAGACCAAACGGAAATTGCTGACTTACCGAAGGTCCGAAAGTTAGCCAGAAACATCTTTATGAATCATGTTCAGCATTATCTAATAATATGCTGTATATAAAAGTTTTAGCGCCAGTTATGGTTCATATTTTCATATATAGAATTAATCTGAAGATTAAAACAGAACTTGTAGACGAAAGGCTTCAAAATTAACAGAACTGAATCGGTTAAAACATAAGCACTATTTTAAAAAAATGATATTTATGTTGTTATGATTTATAATAAATTTTTTTGACAAAAATAAAAAATAAGCTATTAAAATGAATCAGTTCATTTTCTAAGAAGTGGGTGCGGTGGAATCATTACTATATTAAATGGTCTGATATGAAAAAAAAATGATCACGATGAAGACTCGAAAACGTGAAATGTAATAATCATAATACACTAGTTCATGCTTTAAATACAAATATTTTTTAAAAAATTAAAAAAAAAATACCATCCTATTAATAATACAAATTTCCTTTATACTAAACTGAAACGTGCTTTCATTATAAATATTGATATTATTATCATTTGTTGCCATATTCATGTTCATATTAAAAGAATAAAGGAAATATCAAAACAGCTAATCAATATTTATTAATAAAGTTGTAAAACTGCAATTAAAATAAACGAAAAATAATTGGTTAATAATTAAATAAAAATCTGATTAATTACCTAAATATAATCTTGACCAATATTTAATATTTTAATTATACTTTTGGTATATAATTATTATTTTCGATACAATTATAATCTAATCAAGTGATATAATAAGTTATTACAGTTATGTTTGTTTTAATTTATTCATTAAAAAGTTTACAGAAAGTATTTAGCATAATTAAAATCAACTCCTTATCGCTTCAAGAATATTTAGAAGAAAATCAAAAATAATCAAAGAATACGAAAAATAAATTAAAAATTTTTTTGTACAAAATATTAATGAATCTATTAATATATAGCTTTATAATTATGGAAATAAAGTACATTTTTGGCACGAAAATAAAGTATTTAATCATAAATAAAAATATAATGGCTTTTATTATAATGAATAAATCCAACATGTTCAGTTTCAAATTTCAAAAATTCCATTAAAGTTTTGAATTTATTAATATTTTTTAAGTTTAATTATGCTTTTTAGATTTATAGCGCTGATGTGCAATTGTTATATTGTATGTAATAATGATTGGAAGCTTAAGTAAAATCATAAATTTTCTAAGGCATTCAGATCTTGTCAGTTAATCAGCTTAAGTATCTGTTTCTCTGACAACTACAGTAATTGCTAGTTAGATAGAAAATATACGTATTGGAGTTCGATCCAAAATAAATGATATTGCTATCATCCCAAATAATGCTGAAGGAGTCAAAAAATTTCTTAGAATGCCAAAATATTGTGAAAATTATAACCCGTTAATTCGCATTACCTCGATAGTAGCAATTCGTTCTAAACATAGTAAAAATATATATTTCAATATTAATTTTTTAAAAATAAATGATAATATAATTTCAAAACGTTCCTTTTAATGGTTAATATTTCGTATGTAAAATAATTATTGATTATTATAATAAAATTTTTGAGTTATGTTTTATGAAATATAATAGTAATAAGAAGGCATTTTGCGTATAACTACTGAAAATGTTTCACTTTTTATGCTTTTGTTTCACATATCGACTATCATGTCTTTTGGCAGATCAATTTGGCATTCCATTCGGAAAACTAGAATCGAATTTCAATCCCATTCTTTGAAATTTTTCGAGGAAATCTGGGTCCGATCCATCAGTTCCTGTTGTTCGTCACTTTGGTTGATTGGTTGTCTTCCCATTTCTCGTCATTTTGTTGGTTGACTCCAGAGCTATATTTGGATTCCAGAAAGTTATTGATAAATTAACTTTAGAATTTCATGATCAAATTATAATTGTGCAAATTTTTTTTTTTATTAAAGATACATATAAGAAAAAATTCTCATGGATATTAGGAATTCATTTTTTGTTGATCGTTTTATTTTCAATATAAAAAATAATATTACTTGTGATGTTACTGGTGTTTAAATTTTAGATATAATATTCAAAATTAATTAATTAATATAACTTTTCCAAATTATGTTTATGTTTTTGAATTATACTATTTAAAAAATGGACTTCATTACTCGATTAATAAATTTAAAAATATTAATCTAAAAGACTAAAAATATATAAAATAAATTCGATTTTAATCTTTCATATTTTTGAAAATTATAAATGTCTTTATATAATTACTTAAAAACCAATTTATTTATAATTTGCTAAATTTTATTTAAGATTAATTTCAACGTATTGCATTTTATTATTGTCATAATAAATTTCTGATTTTGATTAAACAATTTTTCCTATTTTAATTTTCCTCTTCAAGTTTCGTTACATGATATTTTTATTCATATTGAATTTAATTAAATTTATAATTTTTTTTTTTTTTTGAAAATGAAATTTAAATTTTTTTGACATATATATAATTATTTTCCCCTTTCTATTGGATTGAGTAAAAGGATGTATATCTGTTAATCGAATTTTCCATAAAATTCATATTACTTAATTTGTTTTACATCTCTATTGCTTTTGATTTGATTAATTTGATTGATTTGTTCAATTAACTATTCAGAATATCTTTGGATCCAATTACTATATCTATAGTAATCTAAAATGATACTTTGCCAAGGGCTATAAAGGTTGAACTTTGCAGATTACTCATCATATTAAACTTAAATTACAACCATATATTTATTAATGATATTTATGTCTACTGCACATTGATCAAAGATTGGATATAATATAAATTAAAGTAAAATGGAGTGAACTACAGATTAACTGAATTTTTCAAATACGAATTAATAATTACCATATTGATTATCCAATAATGAATATTATAAATTGAAATTATTTATAAAAATATGCAATAAATAATTGATTTGCATTGATCTTGAATTTAATTTTTATTAGATTTTTAACATATTCATTTTGATGTGTTTTTATTTCATATTATCGAAATGTGTTAATATGAAATCAAATTTTCATTTTAAAACATGAAAATTTTGGCTAAAATGTTTACGAATTGAGTTCTGTTAAAAGTTGTAGAATGAAATGAATCAATCTAAATACGGATTTACAACGTTCCCAATAGATTTCGAACGGAATTAAAATTTCGTATGTTGATTATATATTATCCAGCAAAGTTTATTAAACAAATTCATGCTTTTGTTTGAAGTTCTATAGTATTGGAATGGTTTAGGAAATTCAATCTTTGCATGACAATCAATAAACTTTTACCATGTCAACATTGTTCCACTATCAACATATATATTTTGATTTGTAGAATTAATTTTGTTTATATGATCTAACAAACTAAAAAAAACACATATAAAGCGTCAGTAAGAACCACTAGTTTTGAGTGTTTTATTTTTAATTGTGTTTATAATTATTTTAAGCTAATTCGTATATCATTAAATATATAATGAACATGCTTAAGTATTAATGCTTTCACTGAAATTTTGAAAACTTCTATAATTTTATTTGAAACAAAGTTAGAGTGAACTTAATGCTTCTTATATGAAAAGAATGATGCAGTCATATTTCAACAAACTCTACGTTTCCACTAGAGTCCACGATTGCACCTTTGTGGACTAATCCCAAGTTGCCATCACAAAAGAATGATGACTCCCGCTGACGTAATCATCGATGAGTACCGTCTTTACGGTCTCGTCAGCTTTGTAATATCGTTCCAATAGGCCTTCTTTCAGAGTACTTAAAGAAACAAAAATTTGATCTCATAAGCAGTTAGTTGTGTTTATTTTGCATTACTTTAATCTGCATAACGAGTTATAATGCATTAGAATATTGGTTGATGTATTAAGAAAAAGTGATGATCGATCAATGGTCTGAATTCCGGATTCCCCTGAAAATCGAGAAATTTAATTTCAGGATTCTCTTTCGGATTATCTAATGGAAAATTGAAAAATGTTCACGGCTAGTTTACATTCATGATTTAAAAATATCAACATTAACATAGTGAAAACAAAATATGGACTATTTAACTTCTGTAAGTATACTGTATTCGCAATTTGATGGCATATATATATTAAAGAATTATTATATAATTGTGTATCTGCCATAATTATAATCTCAACTTTCTTGTACGGTTTAGTGACACCAAGTTTGAGAAATGATTGCATGAGTTATTTTTAAGAGATGTTGCATCACATTTATAGTGATTTATCTATTTTTACACCATTACAAGACTAATAAAGTACAGTACTATATTTATAAATTTTCTTCAGACAATAGAATCACTTTCAGCTGAATATTTTCCATTGTTAGAAATTCTATGGCCTCAATCTGCTTCTAATCTCTATCTATGTTAACAGCTTTTTTAAAATATTGCAGGTATATTTTTAGTCTTATTCGTCTAATGGCATGTTGAAATATGTTTGTTGATAACAGCAAAACGTTCGGATGTGTCGTTTCTCAAAATCGTGAATAAAACGAATTGAAATCATTGTTTTCCAAATGATTCTCACATATATTTATATATTAGATATTAGAGTTAAACAAAACATCTTCATAAAATATTGTTTTCCCTAAATTTAACTGTAAGACATAAGCACTCTTTATAAATCAATTTAATTAAATTATAAAAATTTTATTTTTAAAGTTTCATTAGTATGGATTAACTTTTCACTTTCAGTAAGTGGCAAGATAAAGTAAACCAAAATAATTATTATTGAAAATAATTTATATGCATTTTTTTCGAATCTAAAACTGAAGAATATATTGATATTAAATGTAAACAAATATAAATATTTAATTGTAATTTTAAATGATTGATATTTATATTATAATTCTTATTGATAATTTCTTGACAGTTTTCTTTAAGATTTTATAAATTTCAATTTTTCTTTTGACTTATCAATTATTAAAGAATAAAGCACAAGCAAATTATTTTATTTATGACAATTTATAATAATAGATTTAAAAAAATAGAGATTTATTTTGTAGTTTTATTCTGATTATTTACTAGTGAATATTTTTAACGGATCGAAAAATCCATCTACCGTTGTTATTTCCATTTATTAGTTTAGTTTCTCTGGGAAAATGTTCATTTCTTTTATTTTTCGGTGAATTTAACAAATACATTATAGCAAAAACATATGCTGAAAAATATATTCTCTTATATATATAAAAAAAAAAAAAAACTGAGGACATTCACTAAACAAAAAGCTCGTAAAAGAGAAACTTAATATTTGAGACATTAGAATACATTACTAAAAAAATTAAATAAATAGATAGAAAAATAGAATGAATAAAATTAATAACTCTATTTAAAATCTATCAAATATTTAATATTTTAAAATTATATTTATAATAAGTATCTTTTATATAAAGAATATTTATATGATTATCAAATGTTTTAAAAGATTATTTTGCTATATTATCAAAACAACTAATTTTGATTTTATAAACAAGATGATTCATTGAACTTGTAATTATTGTAATTTAGTATAAAAATTAATTTTATTAATTCAATATTTAAGGAATTTCATCGTTTTCTAGTTAAATAAATAGGTTTCTGTTATGATTATTATCTAAATGTATTTCTATATATTTGTTTCTGATATTTTTATTTCTTGTGAAACTATTTGTTGCTATTTAACTTTATAAAATTAATAATTTTAATTTTAACTTTTTAAAATAAATAAATCCGGTTGTTTAATTATTTTAATAAGCTTATACTAATTTTTTTAAACACAATTTCATAGTTTTACAATTATTTTTGGATTATGAGCAGCTTATAATTAACCTTCAATAAAAAATTTGTTGGTTTTTTATACGACGGAAAAAAAAATTTTTTAAGTGAAATTTATAACTTTTTTCCTTGAAAAGCATTAAAACAATAATAAGATTATTTCCTTTATAAGTTTTGCTTACATTTTTTTTATTTATTGAAATGATATTGGAATTTTAGAAAAATAAACTTACATTATTTTGTTTTTTTTTTTTGCTCAGATAATTATAAATTTAAAAGAAAACAATTCTAATTAATAGATTTTATTTTTAATTATCGAAAACTAAACAAATATTGAACTCTTTCTTATTAAAGAGATGTTTTAAAAGATATTATAACTGAACAATAAAACTATTTTGTAGTGTTGTTGGAATAAAATTGTTGTTGATAGGTCTAGGAGTTCTTTAAAATAATTGTCTACTTCTAGATATTTTTATAGTTCAATTATTGGACGATAATAGCTCTGTTAACATCTTTTGATTGATTTTGTTGGTTATGATGGTTGTAAAGATCCTTTGAATGAACTATTAAAGCTAAAGTATTGGTTTATTTTCATGTGATATTTGTTTTTATCGAGGAAATTAATGTTTTAGATATGTCAGTTGTCGACAAAACGATTTCTGTTCTCTAAATTCAATGAATTCTATTAAATTTTCAATATTTCAATACAAACCAATTCAATAAACATGCATTTATAATACTATTATAAATATTTAACAAATAGAATATATAATATGATTTCAGTTGGTCATATATACTAAAATTTGTATTAAATTATTTAAAATAAAAAAATTATTTTCAAGTAAAAAATCAATAATTCATAAATATAATGTCAGGAGTTTTTAAATTTTCAAAGAAAGATATAAAAACAGTTGTGCAAGATCAACTCTCCATATATCTGAAATAATATTTATTCGCTTGAAAACACATAAATTAATGATTAACTGAATATATTTTATGAACTTTAGTTCAGAAATATTTACCACTGCTGTGAACTTTTATGGATGTTTACTGCATCACTACAATGATTAAATTTAGTAATCTTTCACATTAACGTTTTTTTTTTAATCGCAACTTGTTAAACTGATTTAGATTAAAAATAATTATCAACAGCATAAAATATTACGTTTTTATATTTCATATTATTCAAATTCAATTTTATTTTTATATGGATAAAACTTCTTGAATATACAAATTTAATGATTTACATAGTCAAGAGTTTCATCTTAATTATTGAAGATGATATCTACATTTCTTGATCGAAATATATTATCTAAATTGATTTAAATTATTGCTGTTAATTTAAACTGTCCATATTCAAAAATCTTGATCAGTCTTTAAGAAAATCTAATTTATTTATAAACTTTTAATATTAAACATAATTAATTGCATATCTTTTCGTGAGAAAAATGATTAGTAATTTTATATCATATTTTAAATTATAATTAAATAAAAGCAAAAATAAAATTGAAATATATTAACCCATTTCATTTTTAGTTGATTAGAATTATCAATTTTATTATATTTTTAAAGAAATAGCAACAAATATTAAAAAACAAAAAAAAAAAAATTTGCATTTTGAAAAATTTAATAAATTTCCATAAATTCAAATTATAGTTATTTTTATTTTTATTATTTTTGTATTCATTTTATTTTTATATTCTGTTAAACTACGAAACAAATAATAATTTGATTATAAATTGAGACTTTAATGATATTGTACGAAAACATTTACAAAGATTTGCTTTCATCAAATAAATGGTCGATTTGCTTCCAATCATGAGTGGTTTAGAAAAATTGTAACATCAATCTTAACCTGAGAATACTTCTCCTTCCCACTGAACATTTCGTGAAAGTACAATAAAGCTCATCTTTTACTAAAAATGCAAGGTTTCCTTTTTCCAATTTTTGAAATGCAACCCATCTCTATTCAATATGGCTACATTATCCATTTTCCAATTTTATGATTCTTAATTTTTTGAGATTCTAAATTTATATATATTGATATATATATATTAAATAGTAAAGTATAGTCTACTACAGTAGTACTAATTATTAACAGTATATATAATTAGTAATAGTAGATTTCATTCACAAAATTTATCAGTAAAAATTTTCACTTATTTATTTATTTTAATAGTCTAAAATTTATTAAGATAATTAATTTTAATTTTACTTATATTTTTAAACTTTTATAGAGTTCAGTTTCTATACTGCAATATTTTTGATTATAGCATTTAAATTATGTTATAAAATTATTTTCTTTAAAAAAATAAAAATAAAAATTTATTTAAATATTACAGATTCTTATAATAGTGTGTGCTGTTAAATTTATTATTGCTATTTTTAATTTTAGGCTTATTTAACAATATACAATTTTATTTTACAGGTTATGTTAAATAAAATTAAATGTTAAATGTTAAAATGTTAAAAAATGTTAAAAAAAAACAAAAAAACTATTATATCTGAGTCTAGATAGATAAATTTAGTTATGATGGTTTTGAAATTCAAAAATATGAATTAATATATAGATAATATATTTTTTAAAACATTTATTTAAATTTCAGAAAATTTTAAATTATGCATTTATATTTTTAAACAATGATAAATATTTTGCTCAATGAAAGAATGAATTTAATCGATTATTTAAATAAAATAATTTTAGAAATATATTGAATAAATTTCACGCCTAAACGAATAAATAATGAAAATTTTAATATTTATAATATATTAAAATTTTTATTATTTATCAGTTTAGGCGTGAAATGAAATGAAATTTATTCAATATTTTTTTTTCTAAAATTATTTTACTTTAAATAATCGATTAAATTCATTCTTTCATTGAACAAAATATTTATTATTTTTTTCAAATATTTCATGTGGGGGAAAAAAAAATTAAATCAATCTTATCTATCAATCTCACTTAAAATGCAAGATTTATGAGATACAGATTTACTAGATCTGATACTGATAAACTATGCACAGTATAAGGACTATCAATATCAGATATAATAAATTCAGATATCTGCAAGAATATGACCATGATATTCTCAAGAATCAGTAAAAAATTGTTTATTAAATCTACTTCGTCAAGAAGTTCTTGGAATTTATAATATGCTTATAAATTACATCGAGTGGAAATTTTGATACGATAATTTGAGAACGGAAATCATTATTCATAATTTTAATAAATAAGAAAATAAATATCAATATTTTTTCCCATACACACATTATATATTTACATAACGAAATATGTGAGAAATCTCTATAAATATTTAAACAAATAAATTTTTTTACAGTTAAATATAGTCTTTGTATGTATAAGCATAATTTAATACACCTAATGCATAATTTAATATAAAAATATATTAATATAAATCAAATAAAATTGAGTTATGAATTCAAAATAATTTTTCTCTTATATATAAACTTGTTATAGTACAAAATATAACAAGATTAACAATGTTTAGTCAATAATATCCTTGTATATGTGATATTCAATAAATGTACTGTAAGAGGAGAACACAGATGTCTAGATGACCTTTGGTTATAAAGGTGATGTGGTGATCTATTTTATTTTTCATCGTTTTTGTAACTGGTAGTTTTCCGATAACTGGACATTGTTGTGAAAGAATAAAATCTTCAGAATGAAACAGGAAAAAAAAAATCGAAAAAGAAATAGAAAGTTTCTTACAAAAGATCTAAAACATACCTTTCTTGACTAAAGATGAAAAATATATGATGCATCTCTTGTTATTTTTAATCTAATAAAATATTAAGAATATTAATATAAAAGGTTTTAAAAATATATGCTTTTTACATTTATTCTTTTTCTTTAATTCTGAAAAACATTAAATAAAATTATAAATAAATAAATTTGAAAAAAAAAATTTAGATGAATTATAAGAATTCAAATAACGAAATGATGGAATAGTACATTATAATATCATATTTTATGAGAAAATGTATTAGATATAAAAAATGAATAGTTTCTTCAAAAATATCAAAAAAAGCTCAATTTTGGAATTCAGCGAGCTGCCATTTGTATATAGATATGCTGCTTACAGAGCTCATGTTATTTATCTTGTTGTATCTTGATAAGCTGTAACAATGAACAAAATTGTGTTTAAAACTGTTCGAAGCTGCATAACAAGATTCAAAATAAAATATAAATCTGTCATCATTTTGTTTCAAGATAGAGAACTGAATTTCTCGATTAAATTTTCCTTCTCCTTGAGATATTATTAGCCAATATATGAAAATTTTTGTATTCTACTCTATAGAAAATTAATACATTTATAATTTTTACCACAATATTAAATTGTTTTCAGATGAGAAACTGATATCGTTAAACATACAGTTTATAGGACTAATATTAACAAAAAATACATTCTTGAAAATTTTTGAACTTTTATTTTTAACCAACTGCATGTTATCACTCCGACAGCGAAATAAAACAAAATTGAAAACAATAAATTTATCTCCAATAAATGTTTAGAATTTTCTGGTGTAAAATAAATTATTTTTTATTTAGATCCTATATATTATTATATAAAAGTATGTAATTTCAAACTCAGAAGATTGTAAAATTTTAAAATATCTAATTGAGATTTACTATTTTAATTATTAATTAAACGAATGCTGGAGATCACTCTATCTTTAAAATACCAGTGGGTAACTTCTGATGAACAGTTTATAATTCTTATTTATTTTTTGATTTCCTCTTATTTGAACAAGAAAACAGTTCATTATTTTAATCAATATATTTTTATTGTGTCAGAATTTACATTGACTTTCGAGTACGACAAATTAAAACCGCCTGAGAATTGAATTTACAGGTTGATTATCTCCGATTAAATGCTCGTTACTTTATGCGTAACATTCTTATTAAATTCATTTCTTTAATCAGTTGTGGGAAACTAAAATTATTGCCAAATTATTCAAATTATTAGCATTTATTAAGTGGAAGAAGCATGTTTTAAATTTGTTAATATTCTTTTTTTTTTTTTTCCTTTCAAACTAATACACTATGATGAGGTAAAATTACACAATTTTCTCTTAATGGATTCTAATCCGGTCATTACAATTGCGATTTTGTAGATAATTTATTTAAAATTATTTTCTAACGACTAGAAAATAAATTCTGTTTCTATCAAAGAATAAGAAACATCTTCTTATTCTTTCCAAAATTACTATTGAATTTGAAAACAAATATAATTTACATGTTGAAAATTATTCAAATCATTAAAATAAGCGAGGATCTAAATTCATTCAAACAGAAGAATCGAAAGTTCGAATAATTTTATAAAATAAATCAGAAATTTTGGAATGGATTTAAGTTTTAATGATAATTCATTTGCGTGTTTGCTAAAAGTTTAAACAGTTTTAAACTCTTTTGAAATATTGTTGCATACTGTTAGCAAGAAACTTATAATAAAGTAGTATCTACAATAAAATCTATACAAACATTAAATGGAGTTAGTAAGCAGTTCTGGAAAGAAATAATTGCATACATTCTGTACATATTCTCTATTTTAGAATGATTAAAAATACGCGATTTAAATTATCATCAGTATATAGGAAGATCCGACATTGGACTGTTTGATAGTCCAATTTTAGTTCCTTATTTGATAGTCCAATTTCAGCTCCATTAGGAGAAACCTGCTAAGTATGATGTCGGCCATTTTTAAATAGATGACTTTTTCGAATTAAAATATGTGACATCCAGGAATCTTTAATTTCTGAATTTCATAAAAATTTATTAATTAATTTAAAAGTTATTAATGGGAGAAAAGCAGACAGCACGATGATATTTTAATCCATACACTCTGAAGAAAAGTAGGCTAGAAATGAAGAAAAATATCAATTTTTAAGCTATTTTAGCAACATATTTTATAATAAATTCATTTTTTATTTAATAAAATATTTCATTAATAATTTCGTTTAAAAATATGAATGTTATGAATTTTTAAAGAATTTTTCTAGTATTTTTATATAATAAAGTTAAGAATTTTTATCAACACTTTACTTTTTCAATGGCAAAATTATTTTTAATTTTCATTACTTCACCGAAAACACAAAAAATAATTAAAATGATAATTTAATTAAGAAAAACTGAAAAATGAAACTAATTTGTATTAAAGATATTCAATTTTTTAATTCATTGCTATGAATTTTTATAAAATTATTCTTCTATACTAACGAATTATCGAAGTATAATTTTATTTTTTTAAATATTATTTAAATAAATTTTATACCAAGAAATATATAATATACTCTAATAACTGAATTATATTAAAATTTTTGAAAAGTAATTTAAGTTAAATCAAATTAGTTATTACGAATATTTTATTCTAAAAAAAAATTATTTGTAAACTAATAATTTTGAATTTTAAACAGTCAAAAACGTTGATTTTATTTTGGTTATTTTTCGTTAAATTTCGAGAATCATTTATTTGATAAACAACTTGTTCATAAAGAATGAAAAATACTGAGTAAAAGTAAGCCTTTTCTAGTATTGAAGAAACAATCCAGAACTCCTTTTGTCGTTAAAATGGAAGGATAAAAAACAATAAAAGCACAACATGACAAACTATCAAGGGCAGATATGAAGATGACAAAAACCATCCTGTCAGTAATATCGCTTGGTTCACTTATCACCTAGACAACTGTGAGTTCTGTGAAATATGATGGTCAAAAGTAAAAGATAGTTACCCACTTTCTATCGGAACAATAGATCTCACTAGAAAACAGTTGGCGCAGACACATCAAACAGCGGAAATACAATGCCATCTTTGAAATTTAACAATATTTTTGTGACTTTACTATTTCAAATCTTTGGTATGTCTAAAGCATTTGTCTCTTCTGTCCGATTAGTTTTGTTATTTCTTTTTAGTGACACTTGCTTTGTCTTTTATCAGGAAAGAAAAAAAAATAACAGATCAAATTGTAAAAAGATGTATTTGAACTTTCTATAAGTGTGCTCATGGATAAAACACTTTATTACAACACAAACTAATATGATATTAGTTTTCACTGAAAGTTTTCGTTTTGCAGAAAATGCAAATGAAAAATCAAAATAAGAAATTCATTCGAAAAATGCAAATTATAACGGTTTAATATGCATAAATATTATATATAAACATAATTGTGTAATTTCGCTAAAAAACAAGAATTAAAAGAACTTTTCAATGTATTGAAAGAATTCTTTTAATCATTCCAAGCATTTCTATAGGGGATTTGTGATTACAAAGTAAATATTTAATGTTTGAGTTATTAATTTATTTAATAAATTAAATAAATAATAAAAGACTAACATCAAAAATTGAAATATTAAAATCATTAATTCATTATTTTGTCTTCTTTAAAAGCATCTTTCGTTTATTCAGTCTGTTTTGTAAATTTTTCAGTCCATACCACGTACATACGAGTTGTTGTATATCTTAGAAATGTATATAATTTTATTAAATACAGAAAACTTTTCATGTTAGTAAATAAACTTCTTATTTTCTGTGTACATTGAAATCATTAAAAATTGAATAATTTTGGAAATATTATGCTAAACGATTTTCGAAAATTGTAAAAGAATTTATCTAACTTTCACAAGCATATTACTTATAACAACTCCTAGTAAATCATATTATTAATGCATGACATTTTCAAATGGAACTACAGTATTATATTTGAATGTGAAGAACATTTACAAGTATAGTAATATGATTTACTAGGAGTTATTATAAATAATATAATTTTGAAAGCTAGATAAATGCTCAATACATTTTAGAATGTCGTTTAGCATTATGTTGCTTGAAACATTCAATTTAAGAGAAATCCTAATGCATTTATCTTTCAAGTGGATTCTAATATAATGATGGGTAACATTTGACATCATTTCATTTTATTATGTAATTTTTTTTAATTTAATTTTCAATTTAATAACATTCACTGGGCAAGAATTACCAGAATCAAATAGCAATATTTTTGGACAATTAATGGTTAAAGAAAATATGAGAATTAACGATAAATTTTCAGTAAATTCTACAAAAAAAAAAAAAAAAAAAAAATATTACAATTTAAGTGGAATTTTTTATTTCTTTACATTTTAAAGCATGCACAATAGAAACAAAATATGCATTTAATAGTCACCAATAATCAATTTATAAATAATTAATAAAATATTATTTAATGCAATTAATAAGCTTATAAAAATATAAAATAATTTATACAAAAAAAATTATGTTAATGTGATTTTTTGTGATTATTGCATATTTAAATATAATATAAACAATCTTCATAAAATATTTATTTATGTCACCTATATGCATTTAAAATTTATCAAAAGTAAATATTTTAATGTTAATTTTAATAATATTCGAATTAAAATTTTATTAAAACGAAATTTTCGTTTATGGCGTCCAGTGAATATACTGAATTATCTATTCAAAATATTCACTGGACTCAATAATAATTAGTCTTACATCTACATATAAAACAAACACTATATTATTAAGAAAGTATTGTTTTCCATACATTGTAATTTATTTTACTTTCAAACAAGATGAAAATACGTATTATATATCATATAAATTTATCATCACAAGATGGGTGGACTATTATTAGATATTTGCACAAAAAAAATGTCACGTCATTAATTCTTTTTTCTGCATGAAAGACAAAAATTTGTTTATTAAAATGAAAAGTTTTCTGTATTTATTTAATAAAATTGTATATAATTTTAAGAGACATAAGCAACTGGTATGTACACGTGATTTAAAATGAAAAAATTACAAAATAGATATAAACTAAAAAATTTACAAATTATCTTTAGTCTCGATCCTTTTATGTTAGAGCAGTAATGGAGTTTATTGTTAAAATTGATTAACTTGAATTTAGTGCTATTAAGTTTATCCATAAGGGAGTATACTTCTGGGCTTAAATCCATTTGTAAGTTTTATTATTTCAAATAAATTAAATTTCAAAATGGAAACATTTATATGATATTTAAACGAGAGATGCTTTTAAAGGAGTCTAACTGATCTAATTATAGTTTTAGTATTATCATTTTTTTCAGGGAAATAAACTTAATGGAAAAAAAGTACATAATATATATATCATTAATATGAGTAATTCACTAAAAATAAGGTCTATTTTACCAAATGTTCTTATATAAATGACAATCTTTCTAGTTATTATTGATTCTACACTGAAATCACAAATGATAAAGTTAGTTTAGTTTTTAATCTTATATATTTCACTAAATTTGTATGTAGTATATAAGATGGCAAATAGATCAGGCACCATCATGGACTTCTCATACTCGCAGTGGGGTTGGCAGATATTTTTAAGAATAGGAATAAAATGAAAAATTAAGAAATAGGATGTGGGATTTGATCTAGAAACCTTTAACTGGTAAGATAAACCAGTATTCTTCATTCTGTTTTTCCTTATGATTCTCCTTCTGAATCTTATCTAATATTGTGATTCCTTTCATAGTCACTCTTAATTCTGTATTTTACATGTGGCTCCTCAAAAATATAGCAATACGCTCCAGTGAATCATATGGTTCACGTTGATAATTTCTATGTTTAAAGATTTAAGATAATTCTTTCATAAACTATTTCGGAAACATATTCATAGAAGCTTCTTGATTTCATAATTTTCTTGACTTGAATTTCTTTTTCATCCATCATCAGAAATAAAATTTTTAAAATTAAGTCATGGTATTTTGTAAGAAATTGCTTTGACATTATTATTCGAGATCGAATTTCGGAATATCATTCATCAATTTATCTCAGAAGTCATGAATATTGTGTCCATTCATATATTATTTATGACAAAAATTTATCATTACCCAAAGAATTAATAATACTATATATAGAGTTTAAATTTACTCTTTTATATTTTTAAGGAAGTTTTTATTTTATTATATCGCATAATCACTATCCAAATAGTGAGTAATAATATCTTTTGAACCCAATCTCTGGTAAAAGTCAAGAATAATTTTCAGAGGGATTTAACGTTAGATTTCCCAAAAGGAACAAGAATTTCGGATCAACCAATCATGGTTATAAATCAAAATATGAAAATCTTTGATGGGATTATGTGTAATAGAAAATTTTAAACATTTAGATGTGTTATAAAACTTGAGTAATTTTGATTCTTCATGATCACAGAAATCGATATTTCAAAATTGTTTATATGGGTCTTGTTGGAAAATTATAATGGTTAAAGAAAAACTACTGAACTGTTCGAAAATTACTTGGTGATTTTCTGATGAGTTGTTGCTACCTATTAAACTTACAACTCCCGATTTTATTACTTTAGTGACTTGGGATTTTAAAAATGATAAATAAAGTTGTTTATCAACATGATAGTTAATCCATAATGAATCATACAGATAAATGTATGTTTGTTTAGACCATTCTGAAGTGTAAACAAACATCGTACGAATCATTAGTAAAATTTGATCAGAGTTAAAAGCAAGAGAAATTTCATTATTAATGGTAAATTGAGAAAGGAAATATGGAGCATTAAGTTAATTAACTAGAGAATACTGTATATATATATATATTGAAAAATTATTTTTTAAGTTATAGAATTAAAGTCAAATAATGGCTAAACGTTTATCTAAGAAAATTGTACCTGAAAATATAAAAATATGGATAATGATTAAGAATAAAAATAATTTTCTGATAATAATGAATTCGTTTTATGATGAGAAGCAAACATCAAAAAAAAAAAAGATTGCTTTTTTAGGAAATAACTTAGAAAAAATAAAAAGAGAATTCCACTGTTTTATGAATAGTTAGAAGTATGATATAATTCCATTCGAATAACATAACTCACAACAATTTTTTTTTTCAATTTTAATAAATATTTTAAAAAGATGCTTTGCTAAATTTTAAGTTGGTTAAAAAATGTCCAGATAATAAGTGCATAATATAAAGTTAAATAAAATATTTTCAAAATATGTGAAATATAATTGGGAAGTTTAAATTTGGAAAATAATTCTTTGTTTCTGTAATTTTTATTCGATTTAGTTGTTTAAAGATGAATTAATAAAATATAGGAAACAAAAATATGTTTTATTAATTATTTAATGTTTTATTAAGTATTTAATTATATTACTTTAAATGCTCCACACATATTTAAGTGTGTAATATAATTAAATACTTTTATTTGTTTATTAATCAGTGTTTATGACTCTTTCTGAATTATTGACTTAACGAAAAATTAATTCCTAGTTTCATTTATACAAAAAATTTAATAATTATCCAGAGAATATTATGCTGCATACAAATTGTGAATAAGAAAAAAATTATTATTCGAACAACTAATAATTGAATGCAAGTAAAGAATTATGTTATCGAAGTTTATTATATCAAAATGAATTAGTTCATTAAAATAAATATTAAAAAATAATTGGTGAACGCAGATTGTCATATAATAAACTCTTACCAAGCAATATAGAATAAAAAAATATAGAAATAAGTTCATTAATCTTTATAATTGTTTCAAGAGTTCCGTGAATACTGGAAAATAGTATAGAAGAGTAAAGCGAAACTTTAATTTAATTAAAAAAATAGGATATTAAATTATGTGAAGAATCAGCAGATATAATTGATTTCTGTCTTATATAACAGTTATATATGTTACGAAAATAAAATATGATATTTCTGAAGTTATAGAGTCTTTAAAGATAGTCATTAAAACTGAATTAATACGGAAACATGAACAGTAGAAAATATTTTGCTAAAGATGGAAAGCTTCAATAAATTGAAAGGCACTGTAAGAAAAGTTATTTTTTAAAATCATTTTAAATAGAATTTTTGCTTAGAATTAAGAATAGTGTGAAATTCAAAGGCATTATTCACAATGGTAGAAAAGTGTTAATGAGTTTAGATATCTGGATAGAAATTTAGAATTAATTTTGTCAAAATCTGAATAAGATTTTTCTCTTTTGTCTCGGAATAACCTGAACTAATTCATATTCAATAATTGGAAGTTCTTGACTCTCCAATTACTAAATATAAATTAATATGTAAAAGTTTAGTAGGAAAGAAATTAATTATTATTTCGATAAAGATCGGATAGAAAAATTTATCATATGGAAAAATTGATTGGCCACGATTAGATTAATTCATATGATAAAAATTTTACTAGACGAATAAATCAAATCTATTAAATCTAACTTAAAAATACGATACAATAAAGTAAATTATTCCTACATTTAATAAATCTTGTAAATTGTTTATTAATATTAGATGGCTTTGGTTTTAAAAATTAAAAAAATTTATTTTGATTTGGAAAAATCTATTTACATAAAAGTGAATGTCTGTGTGTCTGCTCCCTATATATTTCCATACTCTTTGATTTACAGGCACCAAAACTTTGCAAAATGAGTTACTATAACCCTATGGGCAACATTAGGTAACCTGATTGATCCACTGGGTGACCTTAAAATGACTCGCCCCAGGAATTAAGCCATTTTGAGGTGGCAATGAAAATATATATTTAATCTTTCAAACTTTTATCTTAATTTAGCTTTATTGGGCCCTCTATTAATTGAGGAAGTTTAAAGTTGGAATACTATTAGAATTCGGAGCAAAAATTATGGAATAAGTCATGGGGTATATGAAATCAATTTTGTTATAATAATTTTGAGAATGATAGAGGATCCAAAGTCATTGTATTAAGACTCACATTCATAGTATTTGACTATTCGTATATTAAATCATTATTATACAATATTATTATTAGGAATTCAACATATTATATCATTAATATAAATAGTGCAATATGTTGAGAGGAATTGAATATATTGTTATTTTCTAAAATTTGTCAAATAGCCTATAACCTGTTCTAATTGATTTCAGTTTGCTTACTTTTGTTGTAAAGAAAGAATTTCATATATATTATCATACAATTTATAATAATATATTCACTGCAGCTGATATGCTGGCTTTCTCTAGACAACAGAATAATAATTTTAAAATCGGAATTGTTCAGAATTTTCTATCTCTATACATGAAAAGTTGACATAATCCTATTATTTACAAGATCAGAAATCCAACTTTGTAGATGGTATTAGATACAATTTATAAAGAATTTTGTGAAGTGAACCTTTAGATAAAGTAAATGAAATTTAATCGTTATGATAATTATATAATGAATGGTTCAAAAATAATATTTTATCAAAATCTTTGCGCTATTTGCTAAAGTTTATTTACAAAATTCTCGGAAAAGTTATTATGGCCCAAAAGTCTATTTAAAATTAACTTAATGAAAACAGAAAGAATAACTCGAAACAATTTTATTATATATTTATGTGTGATTTTATAAATGATCTCTCTGAAAGTCTATTCCTTGACATTTTCCCTTTCTGCCTCCAGGTTTTTAAACTCATTTTCTCTTCATTTATGATAAAATAGCATAGTAACAATTTGAGAGAAAAATCGAATTTCTAATAATAGTAAGTATAATCATCTTGTAACTGTTATGCATGCTCATCAAAGCAAACATTCCATAGTTCTTTTAAATAAATTACTGCAAATATAATTTACAAATAGGAGCCATAAACCGCTAGTATTCTATCTTGGTCCAAATTCGAAAATGGATTAGTGTTTTATCATTACAGTATAATTCACAATGAATAATAATTCAATAGGAACTTTAGAAAAATATAGTTCGTTAACAAGTTATAAAATCTCGAAATAAATTAAGAAATAAGTGAGAATTTTTATCATAATCACCTCAGCTATATTAGAGTGAATCGGGAGAAGTTGATCGACTTTTTCTTTTTGACGTTAAAACTCATATTAAATTTGAATATTTTCATTTCATATTTTTTGTACTTCAACTTACAAGGGTTTTGTATACGTGAGTCAATCAAAAACTTTGAAATAACAATCGGGTCGTAATCTATAATTTTTTTAAAAAAGATATAATTAGTTATCTTACCCCTAATATTGGGGGTAAGATGCCACTGCGTTTTTGATGATATTCACTTTAATAAATAGTAGAAATGAAATCTTTATTCATCCAATAAACTTCTTGTTCACTATACCACGTATATTTTAATAAAATAAATTATTAAATTCTATAAAATTAGAATTAAATAAAATCAGATATTTAAATATCATATATACCCACGGTGATCAAGTTGCGACTCGTGAGCCACATGCGACTCTTTGATACCTTTAGTGCGGTTCCATGTCATGAAAGCTAAGAGTTAATATTGAGTAATCTCTTTTAATTAAGAAAGATGTAGGAGTTGTCCATTTGTCCATATAAAATAAGCTATTCCAAACATTTAATAGAAAATAGATTTAGCAGTTTTTCTAAGCTTTTCATGTACAATTAGCATCAAACATATAATAAATTATTTACTGTATGGGCCCATACCATATTTTTCATCTTCATTTTTCTATAATCTCCTTTTTAATGCCCAATAATTAAGGTATAGTCCTACCATATATTTGTGAAGCATTGAAGCAATTATGCTCCTCTGTTTATATATTATGTTGCAAGTTTTAAACTTTCTTCGAACCAAAGACCTCTATTTGGACCCTAATATATATTCTTATCATTAAATTTATGAAAATAAATCATAAATACAAAATTTAAATTAGCATCTAACCCTGAAGTAAAAGTTGCCATCTTTCCCGTTGATCAGGGTGAGATACAACTTTTAATCAAGTGACTAAAAACGGCTGAATTAGAAAGACATCGAAAGCAAACTATTCTTTAAAGTATTCACTACACATTAAATATATTAATTTTTTTATTCTGATTTTATTACGATTAATAATATTACTTCAAAAAATAATATAATTTTTGATGAAAATTTCAACACTCACTGAGAATTTTTCGATTTCCAATGCCAGTAATTGATAATTTGAGAATAGCCATCTTCTATATTTTTGGCAGGCTTATAGGAGTTTTAATAAACCACCTTCTATCGCCACTTGTTTAAATACTAACCTACTAAAAAAAAAATAAGCTATTTCCTCCGACTACCATCTTTCCCCGATTCATTATATATAATACAGTTTTTTTTGACAGCGACACTTCTTAAAAATTCTAACTTAATATGACTCAATCCGCCTGTCTGATATGTACGCGGTAAGGATAGGTGTGCATGCAATACGGTCGTGTAGTATGATAATTTATGATAAGGCATCTATAAATCTAATTGGAGAATTAGAATCGACTCTAAGTGTCATTTCTTCAGATTTCAGATTCGAACATGAGGGTCCATGTCCAAGGAACTACTTTCATCCTTAAAAAAATCTGAAGGAATGATATTTAGAGTCGATTCTAGGAATTCGGACATGGTTCCTCATGTCCGAATTCTCATCCTTCATCTATTTTTAGGAACATAGAATCCAATTGTACTTTGAGGTCAGCCAGATGGCTGAATTGAAGTATACAAGGCTCCCGAATGGCGAATCAATATTGAATTCTAGATTCTATTCATTTGACAATTTTATAAAGAGTTTGTACATGGCCCCATCAATCTTCTTATTTATCTTCCAGCCGACTTTATTACGGATATGGATGGTTAATATTATGCTCTAAAATGATGCATGCATAGTATCGAAAAAGGTAAAATCGGCCGGATGGCCGGATGCTAAAGCATTCGCTTTCTACTTTGGAGGATCCAGTTTAATTCTGGACCCACACGTCTAGTTTTTCATGACAGGTCCTAATCTGGCCAGTTGAATCCATCCTTCAACTATCTGATTGATTTTATCACAATGTTGGCCAGCCTATGATGGGTTCTAAAAGTGGCTGCCGCTAGATACAGCATATTCTATGTGTGATACGACGATTTAATCCAAACCAAGTGGAATAAAACTAAAAATGATATAGTAGGCTAAAGTTGAAAATGCTTCTCTACATCAAGATAATACATACCAATGAATTTAAAATACAATGTTCGATGTAGACAATTATTGATAATTGAACTATAATTTCTCTGTATTCTTTAATTTTAAGTTTTAATTTGTTTGATCTACTTTTTTGATTATTTTGTTCAAATTTTTCTCTTACTTGTCACTCGTATCTCATTCGAAGTTATTTTGAGCCTATTGTCTATTTATCAGAGTATTTTTAACTCCATATACAGTATTTTATTATTGGTTATTCAGGCTGCCATGTGGAAAAGCGATGCTTTTCAACCTGAAGGATCCAGAATCGAATTTCACATCAAATTTCCCCCTTTCTTTATAGGCTTATCCTATTGATTCTCATAGTTCAACGCACCAGACGATTCCATTGCGAGTCTCACGAGTACGTAATGTGGTCCTAACTGATCTCTTATTTCTTTTCAAAATTTTATAACATTAAACCTTCAAAAATAATTAGCTAATTAAGTTTATTGTTATTCTGAGTTCATTGTTACTGTTTTAAAGAATATAACATTCCTCAATCAAAGAAAGTGTTTGAAGATTAATTACAACTAAAAACGATTGGGATCGATATTTATTGCTGCTATTAACAAGAATTCTTAGAATCGTTTCCAGATATTATGATTTAAACTTTTTGTGAATTTATAAAACATTATCTCCGAAAAAATTCATTCTTAATTTTTCGAATTATCAAATTTTTAGATATTAGCTTAATTTAACTTTTAGCGACACTCACAATTCTTACGGTGACTCTAATATGGAATTGTCATCTATAGTTTGGGTACTTTCATACAAAATAACCATGATGAACATTCTATCGGTAACATTTTCAAGTGGTTGAAAAAATTGCATTTTAGAGGTGAAATCAAATAAACGAGTTAGTTCCTTAAAAGAACATTTTGCTGAATAATTTAGTTTTAAAACCTTCAGCTGTCTGTTATTGGGTATAAAGATAACCGATTCACTACTGGTGCTCTTTATAACATATTTCTTCAATACTTAAATAAGTTTTCAGAATAATTGGAAAAAGTAGCATTTATTTTACATATCTAGAACTTTAGGTGATAGTGTTCCTAAAAAAAATAAATAAATTTTATGCATATGTTAGAAATATTCCAAACTTTTGAATACGAAGAATTTTAGCAAATTAATAATAATATGTAACAAATAAAATTTTATTAACTTTAGAAAAAACCAGACAGTTGCTACAGCATGAATTTCTATAGATGCTATCCGTCAGTTGATTTTGCAATTCTAATAGGTCTGCTTCATCATTTGCTATCTGTTTCTGAAAAATTTTTGATTAATTCGAAATTTTTTTCCAAAGAATGACTCATTTGAAGTAGCGAGTTTTCATATGTTATTTTAATGTCTGATATTGCAGTCGTTGCAGTAATAAAATTAACTTCTCTCATAATAAATCATACAAAACTAAATAATGAAATATATCTATACAATTTTTCATAGATGTACGTAGTAATAATCAAAATTAACTATATATGATTTTTATCGATATTAAATTATTCTTAACTTTTTTAATGAATAAATCAAATATTAATTCTAATTATGAGTCGATCATGATATGCAGTTTATTTAATATATTTAACTATATATACAGTATAATAATTGTGGATAACATACAAGACTCTATATTTAAATATCTACTAAAGCTTTCTATTCTTTATACAATATTTTTATTATTATAATTTTTATTCATCTGAAATTTTTCTTAAACTTTTTTAAATAAAGCATTATACTTTCGCTGATATGAGTCGTTATTTTTTCATTATAACACTCGTTAAAAGCAGATTTTATGAAAATCTATTTTGAATAACCATTTTCATATTTTCTACAATTAATAAATAATTCATATGGTAAGTTATAGAAGAAATAATCATATTTTAATTTTAATCCAAAGCAGTGATACAGTAGTTCTGAGAATATAATAAAAAATTAGTTGTAATAAAAATATTTTAAATGGATTTTTTTAGTTTATATTGTATATTTTAAGTGTATGATTTTAAAATATAATTGTTCAATTTATTTATTCAACTTCATTAATCATTAAGTTACAAAATAAAAGCAATTACTAAAAAGGAAAAAAATTGGCATGTTATCTACTATAAATAATTTGATAACAGAATTTTTTTGTTAAAACTTAAAAAATTCCAAACTAAAATATAAATTCATACAACATTAAAATAAACAGTCATAAAATAATATCTACAAACTCGTCATCAGTAAAAAAGGTTAATGTGCACTTTATAATATTGAATGTGTCACTAATAATCACGTCTTTCTAAGGTTGGTGGCATTAATTTCTGAAAATCGATGTTCTAAAAATGATAAATCCCGTTATGGGATATTGATATCAAACCTGTAATCAGAATTTGATCAGAGAATTTTTATTTATTTTATAAATCACGGAAATTCGAAACGCAAATAAAAATTCTTTGATTAAATCTCTAATCAGAATTTGATCGAAAAATTTTTATTCATTTTATAAG
Source organism: Androctonus mauritanicus (assembly GCA_011317285.2). NCBI lineage: Eukaryota > Metazoa > Arthropoda > Arachnida > Scorpiones > Buthidae > Androctonus > Androctonus mauritanicus. Next base: position 71,235 of record WUQG02415903.1, on the reverse strand, counting down.
TCACAGAAATTCGAAACGCAAATAAAAATGTTATAAATAAAATACAGTATGATGGTATCATTTCGTTCAATGCAGCATTTCTCAATCTAAAAGAATCGCGATTCTTTTTCTTTATGCAGAATTATTATTAAAAGAGATTGAACATTATTAAACTTCATTTTTCTCTGTTTCGATAATAATGTTATAAATAAAGCTGCTTGCGAAACATTGATATAATACAGCATTATTATTATAACATTCTTCTCATTGTTATTGCAACAAGAATGCATTTGTTGTTATTATTATGGCATTCTTATTCTCTCCTTATTATAGCACTGGGTCTAATATTGCAAACAAGATTTATATGAGAAATATTAGCTTATTATATCATTTCAATAATAAACATTTTATTCACCGTATTTACTGAATGCACATACTACAAATACCTTATAATTTGAATAATTAAGAAGTGCAAATATTTTGACTAAAGAATAATATTTTAATGCAAATATTTAAAATATACAATATAAGTAATGAACACGCATCAAAAAAATCAATAAAAATGTTTTATATGAATTTGTTTATATTTGATACTAATATTTATTTTAAAAGTTAAATATTCATAAAAATAATCAATAATAATGTTTTTATATACACAATGTATCGTTTAATGTAGTCAATAATATAATTGTTGATGTTTGCTGATAAAAAGTTTATTGCAATTTTTTCAAGCATTTCACAAATAATTACATAAAATATAATACTTGTTATGTGAAAGGGTATCATTAATATTCACGTAAAATATTATAAGAATTTTTAAAAACAAATTGAAAAATTCAGTTTTCATTATTTGTTTTTTTATTAATATTTTTTTGTTGTATATATAAAAATAAAATTAATCGTTACAGATTTATTTTTATATATATATAAATAAAAAAAATTCATATTTCATTTCTGAAGAAAATTGAAATCATTTCTACTCTCCACGGCATCTCACGAAAACATTCAATAAATGATATTACCGTATTACAGTCTATTATGAAATACTTTAGGTGGTTTTTCAAATGCTCGTGTAAGGTACTTTCCTTATGTTTCCTGAGTGTGCAATCAATAGAAACATTTCTTCTGCAGAAAAACATCAGTCATCACTTTTCAATTGTTCAGGTAGACCTTGCGTGATTACACAACCGTCTTCTGAAGAGGACATGCGAGGTTGAGAACTGCGTCTCTTCTCTCAGTCATTGATTATGCTAAGATAGAATAATCTCCTGAATTCTTTCACTATTAAAAGGCTCGTATTTCAAATTATCTTAATCAATGATCACAAAAGTTTTCCTTACTTGATTTAGGAGAAAATTACAGAAAGAGTACTCTGGCAACACAAGAAGAACAACATAGAATAACAAATAAATTACATCTTCTTTTGTATTTTTCGATAATGCAGAGCTATTATTTGTAAATATAAAACCGGATTTTAATTAAAATTTCGTACTTTAGCACTAAACAATCCGAAAACTGAGCTGATAAAGCATTAAACAATTATAAATGATATATTAATTCGTTTTCTGTCATTAGCGGATAACTGTACATCTGGGCGATACTACTTTGGAAATATATGAAAGTCGTTCCAAGAAGAATTTTTATAAACTCGTAAAGACTATATATATTACTCAATAATACTAAAGTTCATAACAGTGAAACTTTATTTAAGAGCATGCTTAATTTCGCAATAGTTCAATATAGCATTGCGTGTAATAAGCTGGGTCAATACAACTTCGAAGAATAACTTCAGAGCTTATTTTTATACTTTTGCTTATTTAGATTTCTTCGTTGTAATAAGAAATATACATATATATATATTCAAATTAGAATTTTTTTTAAAAAAGGTAACAAAGAATAAAAACAAGAGGAAAAAAAAAACTCAGTCAGTATATAAAATATTTGAAGTGACTTCATTAATGACTATGGATCATAAGAAAAAAAAAACGATAGCTGATGAATGTTTCATTACTGAAAACTCAGTTGGGCGATAAATGTAATTATTGATTGAAATGCTGTCATTTATTTCCTAAATGCACAAGAACAGATGAAATAAGTAAGAGTTCAGTAAGAATTTAAAAATTTATCCGAGTCGTATAATGGAATATAGTTCGATTTTCTAAGTAATCAAATTATGAAATAAGTTTTTATTCTCGATCTTTATTAAGATAAAAAAAAAAGAACCTAATAATAGAGAATGATTCATTTTATAGTGAAAAAGTAAAGCAATTTTAATATTTTAGACAATTTTTATTTTCACTTATAAAAACAAACATTTAATGAACGATGTTTAAAATAATTTTATACAGATCATTAGATAACGATATTTAAAATATTCTTGAAAAATTCTGTAAAATTTATAACACTTTGTTAATTAATATTTTTTAAGTCAGTATTTTCTAGATTAAAATTTAGTGTAATTATAATTAATATTATTTTTCAGCCTAATATATTTTTATTACATTAATTAGTAATTATTTTTATATTTTCTAAATAAACAGTTTTTTTTTCTATTGATATGTTTTTTAATTATTTTTTAATATATTAGTTAAACGCGTTTAATAAATAATTACAGTTTATAAAAGGTGAATACAAAAAAAGAAAAAAAATTAATTTAACTTCTTTTATGATCTCCACAATGATTTTATGAATGGAATTTCCGTTTTGTCTCATGAGAACAGGTTAAAAATCGGCAAAAATATATAAAAATACCGAGTTATGTAGCAAAGACATTACAGATAGGCATTTATACTTAGTGAACAGTTACTTCAATTTGTATTTTTTCCTGTACACGTTAAATCAGAACTTTTCAGAAACTGATATGCAGGGTATCATAAAATCCGTTTGGAAGCTGAAAACTCTTTGCGGACATCGTGAAGAGACCAAATACCAATAACCTTCGTTTTATATACATTTTATTACACAAAGAGAATATCCCTGTAGATCTTGTGAGGTAATACCAGAAGTTTATTGTTTCTCAGATGTACATATTCTACCATCGTTCAATAAATAAAGAATGTAAGCAAAATATACTGTTTAAATTTTTTCTTTGCATGTCTTTATAGTTTATTATATTCTCATAAAAATTCTGAATTATTATTGTATTACATTACTTTAACATTTCCTTCCGACATTCAAGATGTGCAATACATAACGTGTCTGAATCAATTATTTTCTAAATATCCAATAAGTTATAGATGAATATTTTCTTTAATGCACAGAATGACATCAGTCAGCACAGCTGCCGTCGGATCAATGCTGATAATGTTCTTTTATATCGATAAATTTGTCAGCAGTGCCACGGTTTTACTTGAGTGAGTAATCAGATCCTAAGTTTGTTCGACTCACTTTGGTTTATGGCCAAATAAAGAAAAATTATTCTTACTTAAAACTAACTTTCGCCAGTTATTCTGTACTTTTTAAACATGAAAAGTGAATGAATATGAAAACTTTAATACAGTATTTTATTATAAATTACTAACTGTGTTTCAGAAATAGTCTACTTTGTGCATGACTGTTTCTGAAAGTTGGCAGATGACACAGAATATGGCGTGATTTCGTGTTAAACGTCAACAACCTTCATCTATAGTTGTTACCACCACATGAAAATGAATTTTCCTATTACAACGTATTTTTTTCGTATGATATACTCAAAAAGAAAAAATTATACCAGCTAGGAATGGTAAAAATCTCTTAAATCAGGGGAGGGTATTGGAAAAAATGAATGCATTCGTGTATATTGGTCTATAGTGCGATATACAGTGCAAAAAATATAGTGCAATTTACACGAAAAAATCTTTCTAATATATTAAATTATAAATAAATAAAAATATATTTTTAATAATTATTTTAGTTTTTTAATTGTTTCCATTTCCTTTTATTAATTTTGAATGAAAAAAAAAAAACATGAATTAATTTTGTACAATGCTCTTACTAAAATAATTTTGTTTAAATACTTAATTCGGATATTTATCAAGTTAATGATTAAATAATCAGTACCTGGAAATTGAGAAATTTACTTTAAATTGTTAATAAAACGTTTATATTTAAAATATTCTTGGAAAAATTCTGTAAAATTCATAACACTTTGTTAGCATCAATCAAATTTTGTCAAGTTTACTTGAACACATTTTGAATTTTTTTTTTATACTGATAAAAAAAATGAATGCATTATAAAACCGTACATTTAATTTAAAATCTGTTTAATTTTAGATTTTATTTAATTCTTTGTTTTAAAAATATCAATTCTTTCTTCTCTACTCTAATGGAAAAATTTTATAGGTCGTAACTTTCGCAATGCTTATCTAATTGATCAAACGAAGTCTACAGTTGGATGCATCAAAATTAATTTTTTTTTTTTATCTGATATTTATCATCTACGATGCAAATTCTATATTCAATGTAATGTAATTATAAATTTTATCTGAAATACGTACAAGTAATAAAAAATATGTTATTAACTTCAAATAAGTTATTTGAATTTAAATTTTGGTGGTTTAATAGAGAATAGCATGTTTCTGGACTAAAATTATAAAACTATTAGTGTTGACTCAACCTTATTTTTCCGGATGAAGTTTCGTCATGATAGTCAGAGAGATAACTGCCAAATTGATATGTAATCAGCAGAGAGAATCGTCTTATCTTCAATATTACTAGGAATCGTAAATTCGTTCGTCATACGCCTCGAAAAATTTGGTTTAAAGATAAAATTACCATCCTTGAAACAAGATCTGTTAAACGATTTCATAATTATTCATCCTTAAAATTTTATAAATAATTTATTTAATAATTTAATTAAAAAAAAAAATCAATCGTTTTAAAAGTAAATAAAAAGATAATTCTATTCATAATAACTTTTTAACTGATGATATTTTTTTTCGTTTTTTAAAATTTTTAATAAATATTCAAATAAATTTAAAGTAGAATGCTTTGATTTTAAGTTACCAAATTTAGTTTAGTGCTTAGCTTAACAGTTACTAAGAAAACTGTCACGAAAAGGTGATGAATGGATTCCATCAAGTCGACAGACGTTGTTTCTTCCGGATTCGTTTCAGGATATCCTTATACGTTTCTTTTTTTAAAGTAATTTTAGAAAGAAAATTACTATTGATGAATGTGTTAACTTCGAAGTATTTCCTGTTAGGAAATACGAAATTTTATTAGATTCGAAAAATTGTATTTTTTATTATTATTATTATTATTTTTAAATTAATAATTCGGAAAAATATAACACAGCGTTTAAAATGTTTACTCTTACTACACGACAAAATTTATTACCGTTAGTCTAGTTATTGTATATAATTTTATAAGCCGCTTGTAGATAAAGTATCACTCGTGAATCTTTCTTTATTGGCCGTAATGCAATTTGCTTGTATTGAATATGATGCTTGAAGTTCCGCACCAATGAGAAGTATTATCTTCACCTTTTACTTTCTGCTTCATTTCATTCGACTCGGCTTCCCTTTCACACGTTTCTGATCCTAGAGTGTTCCCCACGACTTCAAGTTATACCCACAGCGGCAGCAAACAGCCATTAGGTCAACTTCTTTTTTTTCCTACTGTTTGCTTTGTTCTTCGCTTGCAGCTTCCTGCTAAATTTAATGATATAGTGCAGTACAAAAGAAACAAAAAAAGAAAAAGAATTAACGCTTTTAGTTAAGAACAAAAGATGAATGTCGAACGATATATAAATTTATATAAAATATATATTTAAATAAGATTTTTTTTTCTTGCATCGATGCGAATATATAAATTTTAAATAGGATTAAAATAAGAATGATGCAAGATTTAAAAAGTTTCGATATAAAAGATGATTTTTGGTAATAGAAAATGTAGAGTTTAATTTTTTCATAAAAAAAAAATAATTTAAGCAGTATATTTCTGATATCATTTCATATAAATTTAAAAATTATCCGATAAAAATAATGCTATATTGCAGTGATATAAATCTTTTCTAATTCTTTAAGTCGAATAAATTGCAAATTTTCTTTGCAACGTAATTTTCGATACAAATAATTTCCAGAACAGAAAAGAGAAGTTTTACTAAAAGAGATTTTCTCTCTTTCTTGTTATTTTTCGTTCTATTTTTTTTTTTTATCTTAAAGGAAAGAATATAATGTACAAATTTTTGTTTATTTTTCTAGTAAGTGGTCGAAAAGTACTTCTGCGGAGAACGGTGTCGTTCATTATTCCTTTTGGAAGATTACCAAAAGAATGAAAAATTCATGTCTTGTATACAATAAAATAATATTGATGATTCGGAACTTTTCTATAATAAAACTTTGATAAATTTAATTTAAATCTACATAGTTGTAAGCGAATGAAAATTCTTAAAATGATTTAATTAATAATAGTTTATGTTCATGTACAAAAGTAGACTTATGCTTTTATATTAATATTTAATGAATTTTCAAAAGTTTACTACTTCGGATAAAATTATTTATTTAAAACATACTTAATAAATCAAGAGAAATGCAAAAGTAATGAAATTTTAAAAAGGTTAAAAGCTAAGTCTGGACAACGTGAAAAGGAATTCGCATCTCGTAATTTTTAAAATATTTAAAAATGCTTTTAATTTAAAAATGAAAATAAGATTCTATGTACGTAATTTGTAAACCAAAATATCTTACCGATAATTTTTAATTAAATAATATTTTTAAAAATAATAAACGAAAATATATCGAAATTTATGAATATTTTTCTCTCTCTTACTTTGCATCTCGTTCCAATGAATATAGATGGAAAAAATGGTTTAGAAAAATATAAAAGATTTTTGTAAAACGAAATCGATTTTCTATTTCTTATGCTACATAAAAGTACATTCACCACAGTATATTGTGCTACATAAAAGGCAATGGACAAATATGAGTAAAGGCTAGCTGAAAATATACATTGTAAAAGTACTGAAAATAAAAGTTTATTCAAATTTTTTTACTATTTCTATATTTTAGAAAATTTCTCAAAGGAAATGGATATTTGTCTTTTGCAGCATCTATTATATTAAATTACGACATTTATTTTCGATGAGGCAATAATTTTTTTTTTCTTTCCTTATTTCCTTTATTGATAGGTGACAATTTATTTTCGCCGTTTGAAGAGATGAAATTTTACCAGCAATACGTCAGCAGACAGGTTAAAAGTAACCATATATTTTTATATATATATATATATTTTATCCAAATTTTTTATAACTCAATAGCGTCATAAAATTAATTTTATTTCATATTTAAAAAAATTCGACATAAAAAAAACAAACCTTATTAAAAGTTACTTCTTTAATTCTACTACTGGAATTACTGTTAAAAAAAACATTTTTATTGATGGATTCTTTAATACATATATATATATTTTTTCTCTTCTTCTTCTTCTTTTTCTTAGGTACTCCAAAAGAAAACTCAATTCAGATATTGCCAATTAATACACATCATAAAAATCAAATTAGTGTAATTTGATAAATTTTCAATCTTGTAATTATGTTAAGGGGAAAAAATAAAATAAAATTAAATTGAAATCTAATTTCGTAACAACTTAATGGTTTAGGGATTTGAATATTGGTATGTCGATCTGTAGCAAAGAAAATGAAGTATAAAAGGCATTTATAATGTTAAATAGAAAGTTTTTAATATTTATTCCCAAGACCGAAACTCCGGAATGTAACTCTTTTATTAAGCAATTTTATTAGGGGAAGAAAAAAGGGGGAAATATAGAAAAATCCGATTCATAAAAGTCGATTGCAGAATTAAAATATTAGGAAGAAAAAAAAAATATATATATATAAAAAAGAGAGAAAGTCGGTTTACTGGTAACGACTTTATTGAAATTCATTACTATTTTACATGTTTATTATTGAATTTATTAAAGACATGAAAAAAAAAGCTAAAGAAAAAATAAACCGTAATGATTACTCATTACTGAACAACTTCGTGCAATAATTGAAGTCATTTACAAATGAGTTGACAATTTAATTTTAATTGCATTTAAAACGTCGACTTCTTCACGCACGTAAGTTTATCTGAAACGACTTTATTCTATCTATATTTAAATTAATCTGCTTGAATAAACTTTTTAAACGATACCTTTTTGTACATGTTCTATAAAATACATATCGAATTTCATATTATCATAAATGAATACTCTTTTATATTGTTATTTAGTCAATTATATGATAGTTAATGTTCTGTTTAACTTGCTCTCGAAAAGATGGAATTGCATTGTTACCAAAATATCATTTATTAATGCATTTAAAAAAAAAAGGATAGAGTTGTTGTATGCTTATCATATTTTAATGATATCTTCAGACAGATTTGTCTGACAAACCAAATTATCTTCAATGTATTATTAACTTGTGACTGTGTTCTGATAAATCATTTGAAAGCAGAATGACTCAACGATGTTCTCTGGTCCCTGCAGGCACTGACGATATGACGTCATTAATCCAATATTTCTCTTTTTTTTCCAGGCCCTGTGATTGTACTGCGATACAGCAGAGCGAGCACGGCTTCAATGCGTTCGAAAACAAAAATTTGTTGGGTACGGCAGCAGAAGTAGCCGGGGCAATGATTACGATTGATTATGTGTTAGAGCCAAAGCAATAAATACTCATTTTCTGATAACCACACGCTACCCACATTGAATAACGGTGTATGAAACCACCATCAATGAAACTATGTTAATACAGAACATGTTGAGTTGCTGACGATCATTAGTTTCACGTCAAAATTGTATGCCTTTAGTCAATTTATCAACCAAACAGAGATTTAAAAAATTACATCAACTTAACAGCAAATTAAGTCATATTTGTAATATGAGTCATGCCAGTGTAATTTAAACTGAAACAATCATAAATCTGGTTATTTAAGTTATTATTTTTATTTTTATTTTTCAATTTAAAGTTGTAACTTGTACACACAATATTTTATTTCGATATTAATTTTTTTTTTAGATCTTTTTTATATTTTGGTTTAATTGTTTTCGGTTTGGAAAATTAAATTTCCTTTATATTCATTTAAATTGCCAGAAAAAGTCGAGTTGTTTTTAATTATACCGAGATAAAAAAAAATATGGGGCTATATATGTTTAACAGATGCAATTAACGGGTTAATTATATTATAAAGTTTATTAGGAAGAGAAATTTTACATGATTTTATCCCGTTTTTGTCTTATTTTCTAAAAAAAAAAAAAAACACTAATTGTCTAAACGTTGGTAATTTTCTTTTGTCGTACTTAAAGTGTTTATATAGATAACACTCGACGATTAAAAGCATTAAAAATAAACAAAAATAAAAGAAAAATAATTATTGATTAAACTTTAACCTTTTATACTTAACTATAAAGTAAAATTTTAATAAATATGATTCATTAACTGATATCTTCTCTGAATTAGTCTATTAAAACAGTTTTAATATTATTTCCATCATCAATCAGATTAATTTAGTCATTTCGATAACATATTACTACGTTTAAAATTGTACCTAATATCGAATTTTCACATAAAATTCGAAAATAGGAACGATAAGATAGAATCTCTTACAATTTCCGCAGGATTAATCTGATCTTTAGAAATCAATACGAAACTATGTAATTCCACTGAAAGTATACATTCAAATCGATGAGTTTAACTGTTCAGAAGAAAATCTCGTCTTGAATGATGTAATTAAATAAAACGAGAAATAAATTTAGCAAAGAAATTGCAGATACCTTTAGAAATTTCGACACTAAGCGCTTTACAAGCTGATTAATTTGTTCTTTCAAACTTTTAACAAATGACAAAGTAAAAGTTGATGCTGTCAGCACCTTTAGAAATCAAATGATTGTTTCAGGAAAGAACATCAAACAAATAACATCATTTATTAGTTGGACAAAATATTGATCTATATTTAGCAGAATTTTAAAATTACCTAGACAGAATTTAGCAAATAATTCGAGAGACAAGACTAATTTATATATGTGACGTGTTTTAAGTACATTAATGAAGAATTTTAGTTATAAAACGAAAGGTTTCGCTTGACTAATTCAGTAGAACATAAAATCAGTAGAGTGACTACTCTTTGATTATTCGGAGCAGTACCTTACACATTACGGTAATGGGCAAAATGTTATTGGAATAAAGTTCTAGCTGTCCTTCCATTTACTGCACAAACTTGCTTCACTTAAATCAACCATTCCATTTACTTCAACCTATCACTTCGGAGATGGACGAGAAACTAAAAATTTCTAATGATTTCTTTAAAAGTTTAGAATGTTTCCGGTAAACAAGAATTTAAAATTGTGTTTTCGGAAGTTGTCATATTTTTATACTTTATAATTAAAGTTCGAAATTACAAAATATGTTAAGAGAGAAAGAGATTTTGAAATTTATGTAATACTGAATTATTCATGTGATATGAACACAGCTTTTAAAATTAAAAAGAAAATGATCTAAATTTAAATAATATATTAAAATGCGGTCTGATAAGAGGTGATACTAAATAGCGCTAATTGTTTTGAGGAAGGAAAACTTATATAGCATTGGATGTCAAGGATGCGATCGGAATTTAAATGAATTATAACGATAAAAATATTCTTCTAGATATTATAAGATATTTTTTGAAAGATTTTTTTTGAGATATAAAAATATTTTTTATTGAAAGTTCTTAAAAATTATCGATGGCACATAAAAGTTTTCTTTTATATTCGAATGACGTCCACTTAATTCGGGATGATATATAACTTTGTCAATAATATTTTCCCATTGTTGATGGTCCTCGAATCCATTACGGAATATTTTACAACAGAAATTTATGTTATGGTGACCGTACAAAAATCAAATATTAAGAAAAGAAATATACCCATCAAACCTTACCAAAATATCTCTCCGGATGATTTTTACAGTTGAACATGAAGGAATACTTCCTCTCCAAAAGACAGCACTGATGGATGACGTGTCACTCCAACTGTCACCTAGTTTAAATCGGTAACGTTATATCTGGGCTCAAAGAGCAATTTATTTTGTAATCCCTTATATTTTCTGGACATACGAACATAAACAGTTGAAAGATATGACAGCTTGTTCTAGAGATAAGAAAGGTATATGTAAATTATTGTATATAAATTTGCAACATATTAAATTATCATCTTGAGATTAGAGAAAATCCAGAACTCATTTCATTTCCTTTAAGTATAAAAATCGACAGCTAATAAATAACATTGTCATACAGCACATAAACGCCTCTTTTTTATAACGCATACACCAGCCATTGTGTACTTCAATAATAACTTTATTAATCGGTAAGAATACAGATATATATATAAAAAGTATATATTTTTTCCTTTTAGCAAAAAAAGGGGGAAAAATGAATTGTACTGAATACAAAAATATTCCCAGTGGAATTATTTCATTTTAGATATTGTATGGCTTATATTTTTATATATATTTAAGCTTTGAGGAGCTTAATTATAGAATTCAATGCTGGTCGTCATCAGTGTTAGACTTCAATGTTCGCAACCACAACTAAGTAACCACTTCTGGCAAGATGTGAGATCACAATGTAATGGCTTTTGCTCTATCCACGCAAGCTTAGTACAGACTTTGCGTGCTGTCGAACAATAAAGATTCTGAACAGCACACAAAGTCTACACTCAATATGTACTTCCCTTTATTGTTAGTAGTCCATTGAATGAGAAACTTTCTAAACATTTTCGTGCTGCCATCTATGAGAAAAATTTCTGATAAATGCAAAATAAATAATTTTCCAATTACGGAAAGGCAAAAATTTCCGGATAAAAATTTATTTATTGTTAACACATAGTGTGCGTATATATATACCTACATATGCATATATAATCGTTTGTAGTTTAAAATTTGAATATGCAAACTGTTCAAAATTTAACTGAATATTCATTAAACCCGAATGCAATTAATTCGTGTCGTAATATTAACCGCATAATTGAAAGTGGCTTTTGTGATTCTGATTTCGGTTTAATGATCGATGCAATTAAATTCCTTAGAAAAATGAAAGTTTACAAGCCGCGTATTAATGGCACAAACAGTTTTGTGTAGGAAACGTAAGCGGGATAACTCGAATAAGTAAAATATAACGTCGTATGGAAAAAATTTTTGTCAAGTGTTGATTGAATATTGCGGAAAGAAGTTAGCAGGTAGGATAGAGAGAGAGAGAGCATGTTTCGCAGAATAGCTTCTGTTGACACAATGCGCCATTGGGTGGAGAAGTAGAAGAGACAATCAATAAATAGAGTAAGTCTCGTGGTTTTACTGAAGAATACACAAGCTGTCGGCAAAACTTGCACTTCATTCGCACGAAACTTACTCGTACCATATCGACAAATAACTAAATATGTTTTTTTTTTTTTTTTACTAACATTAGTTGTAGCAGTTGGTAAACATGAGGCTCTAATGTTAAATAACATCGAATTTTATCTTTAAATAAATAAAAAATAATAATATAAAAATAAACAAATATATATTCTACCACATAACACGGCAGCTGTTTTGTTTATTTTTTTAACTTTTAAATAACTACTAAACAAAAGACAATAATAAAATTAAAAATACAAAAATGTATGATAACAAATATGGTAACTAACGTAAGAAGTCGAGATAATATAAATGTCAAAGATTTAATATAAGAATATATTTTTTGATAATAATGATTAAGTGGTTTGTTTAATACATAATTAAGTAGTAAGGTATTTTTTCGACGTTCGTGTATGTTTTAGCGTTATTAATTATAAAAATTGAGGAAGTCAGATTATACATATGGATCGCGAATTCCATTAATTATATATGCCAAGTATGTAAATATTTTTTTAAATTATGTAGGGCCTATAGATCAATTTTTAAAAGTATGTGCATTCGTGTTATAATTTGATATTTCTCTCTCTCAATTCGATTCGGAAGAACATTAAATCATATTTTATTTGTGTTAGATTTTTCGTTGTACTTTTGGAAGAATGATAAAATTCCTAAAACATTTTTTTATATAGAACAACCTGTAAATGGTAGTTAGTTTCCATTACCGTTCCGTAATTGTTGTTCTAAGCTATTTCCTGCATCGAACTTTTAAGTAAGTAAGATTGAGATTTTTCTTCGAACTTTTAATATGTTTCCCATGTAAGAAATGATAGTCGATATATAATGTTTCATATAATTTATAACAAAAATTGAACAAATCATTGCAAACAACAAGAATTTATCATGGACTAAAAACGTGTACCGAATGCCAACAAAAATACACTTCAATTAATGAAGTTTAAATTAAAAATTTTATATAATTTTAATCTGTAAAATTATAAAATAATTATTAATATGTCTATAAATTAGAATGGTTGAATATTAAATTAACTTAAATTTGTAAAAATTTGTATGTACAATAAATAATTCTAGAAATAATAATAATAATAATAAACATAAGAAATCAAAGAAATATAATATCTTTAAATTTATTAAATATAAATTATTTGAATTATATGATGCCATTATTATAAAAACAATTATTCTAGCAAAAAAGAATAATATTTAGTATAAAGAAAATGAATAAAACCATTTAAAATTTATAAAGTCACACATAATATATTATTTTATCAAACATGATATGTAACGACAGGTTAAATAAATGCAAATTTTAATCTTTGGATACCAGAGATTATTTAACGTTAAGAGATGAAAAAATAAAATAAAAATCTAGTTCCCTTGTGAAAAATTCCCATGCGCTCTACTTTGGAATTTTGGAATGTTAATAAATTTTTATTCAAATTCAAAAATATTCTTGAAATGCATATCAAGACAGTTAGTTATCTTTCGAAATTAAATATCCTTTAAGAAATTTTTAAAAGAAAAACCGACCACAGAGTTTAAAATCTTTCAAAAGAAAAGCTTATTAAATATCTTTCTTTGAAGATATATGTTTACTAAACGTTTAAACTGTAATTCGAATATATTAAAATTAAAAATTATGATATTCTTAGAAACAATTTACAGTATAATTAAACTTTTCCTTTCTCATAAACAATTTCTTATTATTAATTTAAAAGCTAAGACAATATTCGTTTTAAAGTTACGTTTATATATAATAGCATCCATTATAGTTGTATTAAAATACTACTTATTTTGCAATAAAAAATACATTTAGAAAACTTTTTTAAATTCTATTTAATAAAATTAAAGTACATATATGCATGTTTTTTAATTAATTTTATGTTTACAATTTGGTATCAATGGAAAGATCAAGTATAAATAATAAATTGCAAACTTTAAATGATGGTGTCCCGCTTAGTAAATGTATTTATTTAAAAGAGTTTTTCTCTCTTTTATTTGTTATTTAGAATTTGTAGAATAAATAAAGAACGTCTAAAAAGATTTTAAAATAACAAAAGAATTAGGATAAAATAAATTATTTTGTAAAATATAAATTAATTTGATGAAAAATGTGAAGAATTACTTAATGTTTAATTTTGTATATTCTAATTATCAATAAATTTAATAAAACTGTTTGTTTGTTTGAAAAGAGAGTAAATAAAAATTAAATTTAAGAAAACAATTAAACAACTATCAAAATGAATCAAATAAATTAAAGAAAAATGACTTTATTTGATTTTATTTAATGAAATAAATTTTTATCTAATAAATGTTTTCATACTATTGTTGATTATTTGTCGCCAAACAAACAATCAACAATAGTATGAAAACAATAGCACAATAGTAAACAATAGTAATATAAACAATAGTATGAGAACATTTATTAATAACTTTTGGCTTAATTAATATATTTTCATGAAATTTGGTAATGTTGCTATGCCATCAAAGTTAATCTTTAAGATTCTTTTTTAAAATCCTCTTCAACTATTTAAAAATGGAGGACGTACAAACTTTAGAAATATTCTCTTAATATACCTGAACTAATTATCAGATTTGTATGAAATATAGTAGGATGGTGATTGAAGATGATCTCGACGACATATCAACGAACAATTCTTCTTCAACCGTTTAAAAATGATAGACGTTCAAACTTCAAACTTTTTTTTTAATTTTATTGAATTTTATAAAATTAAGCAGAGTGATCAAATTACCAAAATCAAATTTGAAATAAAATGATTCATATGTTTAAAAATGCCGGACATTCAATCTTCTGACTTTTTTTTATAATAACTACAAATCTATTTAATGGATTTTTGGCATTCAGCACACAAGATATGCTATTGAAGGTGATTTTGATGATATATAATCAATATCTTTAATTATTCCAAAATAAAAGATACGTTTGGAAAGTAGGAGATTAATTCTTATCCAGAACTGCTTATTTATAATTGAGGTATTAATTAATCTGTAATTTTAAAATTGATATTACAAAAAAATAATAATAATAACATAACTCCGCTTAATATATTTCCACTTTTAATAATTTTTCTATAAATATCAGATATGTAAGCTATTCGATTATGATTTTTAGGAATTAAAATTAAGTTTCCTGTATTTTATGCATTATAAACATTGTGTAATAATGCATTAGGAAAAAATAAAAAAATAAAGAAAAGTTTCAACATCTTAGCAGCTTTTATTCGTTTTTCGAAACGATCCATTAAGTTGCAAATGGCTAAAACGATTCAGATCTTTTTTTTTCTTTTTTTTTTTTTAACAAATCCTCTGAAGGTTATAAAAGAACATTTATTCTAAAAACGGTTACAAATTTGAATGTAAATTAATTCATTTGAATGACTAAGCCGTCAATGTTATTCAGATCTTAAAATTTATCCTTCTGTTATTTGTTAGTAACAAACATAAGATAATGTGTATCAACATGGCTTTGCTTCAAATATCTTAACGCCTCTATCTTAAAGATTTGCATACCAAATTCCAAAATTTGACGACTTATTCTTTTTTTTTTTTTTTGTACCGATATCATTTATATAACCAGCCATCGGTTTTTATCTGGTTTCTTTTGAAAATTTAAAAGTATAAGTAATGGACATTGTTTACGTATAGTTATCATATTAATTAAAATCAATATTTATAATTATTCATTGATTCCAGACCTGAAAAACAGCAATTTTTTTTTATCGTGGTAATATATTATTATAGAGTTTTATATAAGTCTTCATTTTTGGCCTTCATAATATCTATAAATGTCACAGTTACTGTATAATCTAACTTTGTTCTGATATTATAATTACTTTTTGCTTTTATGGAATAGTTTCTGTGTCGGCACTTAGCAAATTGGTTTCCTAAAAAAAAAGATCATAAACAAATAAATGTTTATGGTGATAAACAAAACCTCTAAATATTTTTTAACGTATATACGGTCCAAATTACTGTAAATAGTTTATTCGTTATTTTTTACTGAGTTTATTATAAATAAAAATCACTTAATTAAATATAGAATAAATAAAAAATTCATTAAAATTTTTTAATTCAAAAAATAGAATAAAATTACAAGCACTTGCACTTAATTATTTATAGACTTTTTCTTCGTCTATTGTTATCTTCAACATCTTGGATAAAAGAAAAAAAAATCGAAGGTAGTCTTTTCTATTCTTTTTCTATACATTTTTCTGCAAGATCTTCTAAAACAATTTTCTTCTTTCGAGATCACTTTTAATCTGATCTAGCTATCTACCCTTGGGCCGCCTTCCTTTTAATATAAAATTTTAACGTGGAGACTTTTCTTATTTTTTCCTATATTTTAAATTACCGTGAATTTATTACATTTATTTTGCGACTTTTTTCCCCCCTTCTTCTTTCTATTTATCACAATCTGTTAAAAACATCTATCGATTTTACATATTTATAGATGAAGATGAAATCGTGACACACTATCAGAATTCTAATATTTTTAACATCTGTCTCTGTAATTTATTTGCAAATTAAACCTTCCAATAAATGCTGATGTGAAATTTTTGTTATAATTTCGGAATTATTTTCTGTGATTAAAAAACATAATTAAATAGTAGCCTAACCGATCTTGAAAATATTTCGAAATTTCTTAATTCATACGTTTTCAGATTATAATTTAATAACAATATATTGCTCATCTCCAGGAAATCTTTATTAATATTCTACAGCATTACATTTTTCTGTTATTAAATTGATTAACGTATTAAAGTATCGTCTTCGTGCCAGCAGTTCTGTACTTATATTAAAAACCGGTTAACGTGTTTGTATTATTTTTTTCCCCCTATTTTATAAACATTATATCTTAAGAACAATATTTAATAATTAATTAAAATTATCACAATAATAATCTTTATATAAATAAATATATTTTGTATATATTATAGGCTGTACAAAATTGTTTTTCTTGTATCAATATACGAACTGAACGTTTCTCAATTGCCTAGAGAATTCTTATTAAAAGATAAATGCTTTGTGGGACGAAAAATGTTTACAAAATCTGTCAAAGTAGCAAAAGATCTCGGGGTTTAATCGTTTTTTAAGCGAAATAAGAACAGATTCTATTTAAACTATTAAGTACAAGAATGGAGAAAGGAAGAATATGTTGCTGATAAGCAATGATTAATGTTGCTTAGTCTAAAGCTTTTCGGTATAAGAGTTGTTTGACACATCGTTACTTTTACGAAAGATTACAATAAGTGAATCAGCTATAACACACCATCAAAAGAAGAATATTTTTTGACACGTTTTAAGATAACAATTTTGCTTATAAGGATGGAAAATATATATATAAGTTATAAGTTATTTTTCAATTCATTATTACGTAAAATAAATACGCTAATGATGTTGTTAACTTTATAAACTTTCATTTAACTTAATTAACTTGCTATTACGTGTCTTTTGTTAATCTTACTCGCTAATAAATAAATAAATAAATAAAACTCAAACTGTTTTCTAATTCTTTAATCATAATTCGATTATTTATTATCAATTTATTTATATGTATTTCTTTTGTTTATTAGTATACAAAATTATCTATTTTAAATAAATAAAATATATTAGAATGTTAAAAGATTAATTAAAATGTTAAATATATTAAAATAAATTAATAAAATTCAATTTGATTGTATTTGCAAATATCTAAATAACTTAACAAGTAGAGTATTAATTTAATTAAGTTATAAGGTTCATTAAACTTACACATGGTATTGTTATTATTTAAATGATCAAGTTGAATGTAATGTTATTAAAAGTTCTGGAGATTTTAGTTTTATTCTTTTCTTGTCCATAAAGATTGATCACATTAAACTGCTTCCAAACATCTATGTATATATTTGTTTTTTTTTTTTTTTTTGCGCTAAATTTAAAATTAAATTTTACTGCATCTAAAATAGATAACAAAAAAAGATTCTTTGGGATTATAGAAAAGGAAAAAAATGCTGTATTTAATTATACTGTCAGAGATTAGCATAAAAAAAGAGGAGAGTTTTTTTTTTTTTTATGAAACTCGCGACAACAAGGTTATCTCAGCACCGAATTCTTCAACGACGACATGGTAACGTATGTGGCTGACTGTAAGAACATATTTTGTGGCTTCAGTACTAAGGTTTCTAGTATAACTTATTGATTAAAATACCAATTTTATTTAATAACAATTTCATTTTTGTTATAAAGTGAGTATTTTTCATACTTTCCACATCTCACATAGTTTATATTATTCTTATTAAAATGATCACTAAGGTTAATGCAGGAATTTGGTTCTACAGTAAACTTTTGATTCAATCTTGTAAATTAGCAGAATATGAAAATTTATAAGATTTTTGAAATGTAAAAATATGGATAATAAAGTAAGTAATTACTAGACATTGATAATGTTGGAAGCATTATCGAATCATAAAAAAAAATCATAAATTTAATTTTCTAAATAACATTTAAAAATATAATTTTTATTTAAAGACACGGATTTTTTCTAATAAGAAAGATAATAAAAATATTATCTTTCTTATTATCTTTCATTTATTGTAGTGCTGAAGCGAAATTTTGAAAATGTGATTATTATTTTCAATTATTTAATGTTCCTGTTGCATAATTTTGACGGAATAACTTAAAATCGTACACTGAAAAAACAAAAACAGTTATCATTTTGGTTCAACAGTTCGAAAGTTATTCCGTTTTTAAAATTTCAAAATTGCACAATAAGCATTTTTTTTTAAACATAAAAGAATTCTGTCGCATACTTCTATGATAAAATTAAATCTTTCGCACGTAACAATGAAAAAGTTTATCTTCTTTTTTTTAGAACCGCTTTCTATTTTTTTTCCTTACTTTTCAATTCGTTAGATAGTAAGACGGATCGATATATATATTTTTTATTTTGATCTTTTAATACAGTTGATTTATTAGGTACTATACACTGACCAAATGCTACTTTTCATTGCACGTAATTTCTTGTCACATGATTACGTCTGAAAATTTATGTAAGCAATGCATTATCATTTTTTATTCAAAAATTCAACATAAATAACTGATTACAGTAACTAACAGATTGTAGCCTTCAAGAATAATTGATACGTAGGCTGTATAAAGTTATAAACTTAATCGCTATTTTACATGTAAATCAAAATGATCAAAAACTACAATTATGTACTTCGTAAATATATCAGAATCATATTGTTTAAATGAATAGTTCTGGCTTGTTTCTCTAAAAGTTGCACTATAAATCATGTTTTCCCTAGTTTTATTGAAGAAGAACATTTAAAAAACATAGATCAAAGGGAGATAATTATCTATACTAAAACTACTTCAATAGTCTCAGAACAGCTTAACATTTTAATTAAAAGAAAATGAAAAATAAGAGAGTATTTTACAAGTTACTTTTACATTAAACTGAAGTCAGTACTCGTATAATGATTCTTACTGATGAATAAACTAATTTTAATATTTTAATAAACAGATATATTTTATATAATAAATTAATTTTACCTAATTTTATTTAAAAATTTCATTATTACATGTTTATTTTCTAAAATATTTATCACAGATATACTTATGAAATTTTAAAACCATCTCATTTAAATTATAAAATAAAATATCAAGATATAAGAGGAAATAAAATATTTTTGAATCCCTGTTTCTAAAAAATAATATTTTTGATTATAACGACTTCAGTTTTTTTATTATTAATTTTTTTTTTTATTTTCAGAAAATGATTGCCTTTGTTTTTTCGATCTACTACAGTGATATCGTTTCCATCACATCATGCTCGAATCAATATTTTTCCAAAGTTTCCTGATATTCTTTTATCTCCAACACAAGATTTCCATAAAATCATATCATCCGCATACAGTAGACATGCAAAATATTTTATTACATATGCAATAAATATAAATTCAGGAAAGTAAAGATCCCAACACCCAGCTATGAAACACTTCTTTTACCAATTTTCTGTATTCAGTTAACATTTTTCTATTTATTTTTATTCCAGAATACATTGTATATAAGATAAAATCAATTCTGCACAGTTCCTCAAACTGAATTTTATTAATATAAATTCACAATCTATCAAACGATGCCCACTAATGAATAAAATAATAAATTGTTTAAAGACTTAATAATTAATTCTTTATAATAATACACAATAGAATCTAGTTTAATTTGATTACAAAAAATTATTATATAGGCCTATATTTTTTGTTAATATTCTTTTTTTATATATTTGTAATCTGTCAATAAGATTAAATATAATCAAAAAATGTTCATTGTATAATTTATTGAATGTAAATAATTACTCGAAAAATCAGATCTCCACGAGAAGATTAAGTTTTATTCACTATTTGAATTAGAATAAGTTTATTACTGGTAAAGCCACCAGACTTTTTATAGAAAAATCGACATAGTGATTCCATGAGTTACGTGAAGTCAGCACTTACGTGATTTACTGTCACGTAGTATCACGTCGAGATATCACGTGAGATGAATTGAAAATAAAAATAACCAAAATTACCAGCATTGCATATTATTGTAAACTGTAAAGAATTAAGTAATCATTTTACCGCATGAAACATTTTAATTTTAATAATTATTAAAATATTTAAGATATTATGGCATGCTCTTATATACAGTATATAGACTATATACATTTTTATTGTTGATATGTCAAGAAGAGAATAATTAAATTCAGTTCACGATATAAAATAAATATAATTACCTTTAACAAAAGAGACAAATGAGGTTTTATTAATTACAAATTATCTACCACAAAGAATGTACGTAATACTATTAACAATAATTAAATTATTTAAAATAAATACTGTATATGGGTTTATGCAGAGGTTAGTTGTTTAACTTTTAAAAGTGATGTTGTTCGAGATAATAGAATTTTATAAGTTTAAAATCAATTTTACAATTGTCACAGAAGTTTAAAATAATACTTTATTGGAATACGTAATGTCTCGAAGGTATCTTATTTCCAATAAAATGAAAGCATGATTGAAAGAAATAACAAGGAAATTTATTGACGTAAAAAAAATTTATCTCAACTTTTTATATTCAAAAATAAGGATTTGAAATGTTCAATTTTATTTTTAATAGAAAGAAAATGTAAAAGTTATTTATAATGAAGAAACTTCTTTAATTTTTTTTTTTTTTTTAATTTAATTTTCTGTGAGATCAATGCATTTCCTGTTTTGTTTATCATCCAGTGAATGGATGATAGCAATTAGTCAACTTTTTCTTGAAGGATAGTTATTAATTTATAATTTGTTGAATGTAAAAAAAAAATTTTTTTCTATTAGAAGGAAAAATAAATATTGCAATTTTTTCGGTTATGATATTTATTTTTCCAAAGAATTTTTTATATTTTTATTTATTGTTGTAATATAGAGATTTAAAGAATTTAAAAGCCAATTTTTTTTGTTATTAATAATAACAGAGAAAGAAAGAAAATTTCTCTTAAAGTAATGAATAAAAATATTTGAAGAAAAGATCTTCTGTAATGGCTATCAAAACAGATCCATTTCTGTATTATAATAAATATAATATTAATTTGATATTTACTAAATGAAATTAAAAATGAATAAGCATTACTCTATTAGTTTAGAAGCAACTGATTTTGAATTTTTCATTAAATCTAAATAAGTATCTCATGTTATGTCTAAGAACGACAGATTTATAAATATAAAATAACTTGAATAATCTGCTAAAAGAAACATTCAACACTTTTATAAAATTATACCAATTAATTATTTACTGCTTACAGAATAGCGAGTCGAACAAGAGATAAACATTTTGCACGGGATTTAATTATTCAATGTCCATTTTTAAAATTAAATTGTTTCAAACATAATCCTGCAGTATATTTAAACAAATTATATAAATTATAAGAGAAAATTTGACGAAATAATAAATTAAAAATTTAATTTAATCAAATTTATTTTTATTTTTAGTAAGTGAAAACAATGTTAGGTTTCCCGTTCTAACAGAAATCAGTAATTATTACTGAATGGCGAGTAAATTTTACGAAAAAATTGAGGCGATTATATATTATATTAATCAACATACAAATAAATCACGCAGTATCAGTTGACGTCATCGGTTTCATTTGTTTCGAAGTTAATGAGAGGAACAATAAAACATACTCAAATAGTTTTATTATCAAATACCAATGGAGAGAGAATTATAGAAGCTCGTAACACGTTTAGAATCCCGAAGGATTACTTCGGCAATGATCACAAGCTTTGTAAGAAGTTCGGGGAAAGGAACAATAAACTGTTATATGGGGTTTCTATCAATTGATTTGCTAACCTTAACATTACGGCTACATCCTTGTTACGATCTACAATCTGAGGCTTTTCTCTGTATGTCTGAACAACTTATTTATCCAGAAGTTCTTAATGGCTTTTCTGGCTATTTCACCTACAACGGTATCCTGTTTGTCTTCCACTCGCATCTTCCTTCACTCGCTAGCACAGTGACTTTCGGCAATTTGTGTCTTACACGCTGACTGTCGTGTCGATAAAAGCTTTCCTAATTGCCACTAGGACATTGAAGACAGTCATTTATCCACTGTTTTTACTCTCTGATACCAATTGACTGAAAGTTTGCAACGTCAAAATTACACAATTACCTTTATTAAAGTAAAGATGTTTACTTATTTGCCATTATCCAATCTTATAAATTGAATATTTTTAAAGGTAACAGGTCGGCAAAGCTTTTATCTTTCGAATTCTTAACAACTTAAAGCTCTAAAACCTAACTTGTAAAATCAGACAGCTTTAAATTTATTTTATCCTCTTTCTTTTCGACATATAACTATAATGATGTTAAACTAACATTACTTTATATATCACAAATTTCATAACTTAAATATTTATCTAACTCGCGTTTGTTTTATAATATTTTAAAATATAAATATTATCATCCTAAGTTCCAGATATATATTATTTAAATCAGCAAATGCCATATTTATTAGAATTTTATATCTTTTTCTAGTTAATAAATAAGTCATCAAATATTCATAATAAATGCTATCGATGCCTTCAGTATATTCGAATATGTCAAACATTGAATGCTATTTAGATGCTGTTTATGCTATTCATCGGATATAAAATAAAATTCCTGCATTATTAATAATAAACAAGTAGTTTACGTAAAGGGAAAACAATAACTGCTTATAAATTTTTGAAGTTTTTCTGGTTTGCTGTATAGCTACATAGTATAAAAATATAGAATCTTCTTAATAAAAATGCAATAAAAAAACGAAAAAAATCAGTAATTTTAGTAATTATGAGTTATTTCATTTATACAAAATATTTAATTATTTTTATTTAATATTTTAAAAATCTGAGTATATATAGTTTTATATTTATATAATAAATAAACAGATATGTGGATAATTAAATAACCAAACCGAAAAGTAAAAAAAAAAAAAAAAAAAAATCATTCAGGAAAACTTTTTTCTGAGTGGTTTTTTGTATTTCGATATAATAACCAAATTATTTTAAAAATTCTAAATAGATTTTAATGGAAAATGCAACTTAAAAATGTCAAATTTACATCAACCAAATACTGAAATATTTATATTTATTTTTTTATTTCAAATTTCAAGAATTTTTTTTTTAATTACAGAATTTTAAGTAAGACTAAGCAACTTATCAAAAATTCCATTTTTTTCTTAGTTATATTTTTTTGCCAAGAGATACCAAGTGAATAATTTTATTTTAAAAAAAATCTAAACTCTCAAAACAATTATGTATATGTGTATAGTTATATAAAAAAAAAAGTAATTTTTTTATTTAAGTTAATTGATATTCAAAGATAAATTAATATAAAATTTATTATTTATGAAATAATTATAATAATAACAAAAAAAAAAGAATAATAACAAATAAATCATAAAAGTGAAATATTTATCTACGGTTTTCTTTTTATTAATAAGGAGCACCAAAATGAAGTATAAACGTATATATGCTGTACAGAAACAATGCAATTTAGATGATCTTATAAATTTTTTAGTGCTTTGTAACAACAAAATTGGAAGCTCAATATTTAATAAAGTTAATAAGGTATTCACAGGTACAGAGTTTTATTGAGACAGTCAAAAAGTAATAAAATTAATGTTAGATAGTGTGAGACCAAAACTAAACAACTGTTTCAATATTACTGTGCAACAGAAATCATGAATATATCTTTGTCATTATATTTATTAAATATTAATTCGTGTAATTATTTATTATCGCTTTTCCTCCTCTCACATATATGAAATTTACAGTAATTTTTCCAGAAAAAATTGTTTAAAATTGTTTTCAGATTAATCAAGTTATTGTATAACTTGATTAATCGTATCATTACATATAATGATCGTCCAATGTATTTATGTGTAAAAAATATTTTTGCTAACAGAGATCAACTCATTGGGAACGAAAAGTCGGCTCATTACACGCTAGTTTGTAAATAAACAATTTTTAATATATTAAATTATATTTTATAGAGTAAGTGTTCTTCAGTCTAGGTAAAAGGTCATTTCTTCCCAACAACTTCCTTTTATTCATTTCTTTTCTTAGATCTCATTCGACAAAGTTAAAAGATCAATAAGAATCTTTGTCTTATTGATCTTTGGATAAATGATATTTTTTGTAGAATATATTCTGTTTATATGAGAATGACTAATATCAATAAGTGATATCAGTTGTAGCACCTAGAAACAAGTTGCACAGTCGTCACCATCACCAACACCAGATTTATCCCAATTAGTCACGTCAGCTTTAAAAGCCTCTGAGGCTCCAAAGGTTTCTCCACATGGTTTATAAGTATTTTCACTGTAAGAAGCTGAAATAACTGTTTCATCAGGAAAGTTTTTATCTAACAATTGTGCATTCTGTTACTTATACATTAATATTAATCACTCTTAACAAACAGTATCTAAAAATCTCTGAATTATACGATTTATTAAAATATCTTTTAAGCATATTTTTCTTATTAATTAATAACTAAAAATGAATTTTTATTTAATAATTTTTCACATTTTTTAGATTTTTATTGAGAAACATAATTATCATTACTTCATTTCTAATATGAGAACAATTCAAACATTAAAATTAGATTCTTATATTAATTATTAAAAACTCTATCTTCATAGGTAGGAAATATTAAATGCAAAATGCAGAAAATGCTATTTTATTTAATATTTAAAACTGTTTACGCATTTATAAAATCTATTTTAAAATTACACAAATATTTTATTTTATATAGCCTTATACACTTACATAAAAGTCTTATATAAAATTTTAAAATATTTTAAATAACTAATGTAAAATATTGAAAACATTTGTAATTGGCTTTTAAAGGATAATGTTTAATTTAAAGCTAATTATAATAAAGGATTTATTCGTTACTTAACCAAAATGGAAATTGATTCATAAAATTTTGTTCAATTTAATATTTTAATTTATTTCTCTAAGATTTTATAAGTGTCTAACAAGTGCAGTTATTTATAATAAATCATAAATAACACAATAAAAAAAATGCACATGTCAGTTAAGCTTATCTAAAAATTATCAAATATAATATTAAATAACGCAATTAATTTCTGTCATAATTACGATCAAAGGAAATTTTCTGTTTATTATAATTTTATCTTATTTTTTTTTTTACTGTATAAGAATGATAAATATAACTTTTTCTTTTATTTCAATATCTTCAGTTATGAAATTTTATGAAAAAATTTTCTGCTTAGTAATAAATATATTATTGATTTGTTTATATGGTTTAAAATATATTGTATCCGTTGTTTTGTTTAAAGAAAATTTGTCAGAAGATGACGTTTCACCATCATACACGAGTTAATGTTGTCACAGCACTATACTATGTTGCAGTATGCGAATAATTTTAAAAAATTATTTTTTAAGTTATTCCGAATCCATTCTATGTCTAATATTTTAAAATCAAACAGTTTTTTTATACTTGTAGCTTGTATCTTTGTTTGCCAGTTGAGTGACAGATAACAGACAAGCAAAGATGTTGACTGGAAAACAAGCAATGCTGTCACTACAAAAAAAAAAAAAAAAACAAGTATGAACTTACATGTTACTTTAAAAAAAATTTGTTTTTAAAAAATATTGTTTTTCTTGAAAGTGACCTTACCTAAAATTATCCACATAAATCTAACCACCATCTATTTATCAATCAATAACGATGTACTTTTGAATAAGCAGTTTCAAATTTCCATGAAAGCTGTTTAATCTTAATTGGAAAATCAGTTTGTGCTATCTTATCATTATTTATAATTACTTTCGATTTTTCTCAGGTTAAAATATAAACTCAATACTAATTATAATTTCTTATTCCGATCTTTTTATGAGTTAAGTGCTTATATTAAGACCTTCAATAACCTCGATAAAAAAAAAAACAAGAAAAAAATTTTTTCCATACTTTCTTTGTTACAACTAAACTATTATTATCTTCGGAAAAATGGGCGAATTAATTTACACACTCTATTGTGTGTCTAACGTTTCTTTCTGCTTAAATTAATTTAGGCCAATCTGATTAATAAAAGCGGGATGTTTAATATTTTCACCAAAAATAGCAGCAAGAGAACGACGTTATGATACTTTGATGTATAGAAAAACAGAAATCTAGGTTAACAGGAAGTTCCTGAAATCATTCAACGTCAAAGATATCATATGATATTTATTACCTGACAGCAATTTGAGAATATAAAATTTCACTTCAGATAAATTATCATTAAAGTATTAAAAAATGAATTTCTTTTTTTTTAACCAAAAGTTATTTGAATGTTTAAAAACAACAATAAAAAAAAGAGCACATGAAAAGAAGAGAATGTTTGTCGACGTTGCTATAGCAGTATTGTTCAGATGTACATTTTTTCATGATTTCTCAGACTATTCCTGTCACGTTATAAAGGACTACTTACTTTATATTTTACGAGCTGAATGAGATGAAAACGCAAGATAGAGAACACATTTTCACGCAAACAGACAATTAACTTTTGAAAATAAATAGCAAACATGTCGCAATTAACTGCTAATGGAATGTTTTCATATAAACTGTTATTATTATTATTTAACCAACTGTATCACTAATGAACTAAATAGTAAACAATTTCATGCGTTTAAAATATTATACAATTAACTTGTATTGCTTAAATGGTAAACTTTTTATTTATTTACTCCAATAAATAATTAATTCTGAGTGAATACATTTACATGTTATGCTCTTTAAAATACCTCTTAAACATAGAGGTTTTAATTTAATGTTCTATGTTCCAAATGGAAGTGTTTAATCTGTCAAAACTTATAATTTCACACATTAGTTGAGTGGAGGAGGAGGAGGAAGGTAAAAAAAACTTAATGGTTTTTGTTGAAATTTCATCATGAATCATTTTCTCCTGAATATGATTTATTCAGCTTGAATGTCTCATGATATTCAGATAGAATAAATCTTAGTAAGTTCTGTAAATTATTTGTATCTCGAAAATGGAAACTATTCGCGAAAACAAAAAAAAAACGAGGGTGCAAAAGATGTACGTAACATTGAGGGAGGTTGTTGTGTTGTAGGCCATCTGCTGTAAGTCCTGGGAAAAGATTATTAAATAGAGATAATGGTTTCGTTTGACGTGTATGTATGTGTCTTCAATCATTCCAAGCAAAACATGACAAGCTGTTGGACAAGGTACCTCCTTATGTCTGCTTTACAGTAATCTGTCGACAAAACAGTGTATAAGAAAAACATAACAATGATATTTTCATTTCGAGTGCAACAGGAAGAATTAATAAAAAAAATAAAAATAAATAAAACTTTCAAATCTTAAAATAAATATGTAGTCTGAATTAAAATAATTCCTAACTAAATTCTATATAAATAAATACATTTTGATTTATTAATAAAATATAAAAAAAAAAAAAACAGCTGCAATATTCATAAATGTATTTTTTATTTTATAAATATTTAGATTTTTATTTTGTATTCCATATCACGACTTACTTAAAATAATTATAAATTGAATTTTATTAATTTATGGAAAATATTTCATTATTAAGACTGACCTGTTAAAATTTATAACTCGTATAAACTTCAGGATATACAACAGTACTGTATAAATTATTAGCGTGCATTTTGCGCCATCTGTTGCTGTAAATATGCACTAAAATTTGATTAAATATAAATATTGTATACAGTATAAGGGGGTGAATAAACATAAACGTAATGATGCACTCAAAATTTAAATCGTGGACGTTAATGTTATTGATATTCCTACACTTACACATTTATACATATTTATTTATTTATATTGTCCAATTTTGATTTTTGAAGATAATAGTCTCTTGAATGTGCTCTTATAAACCATAAAAAATTTAAAGCAAGGCAAATATGATTCTGGAAACTAATTTAAGAATGCTTTCCGGACATATTTCGATGTTAACTTTGTATAAATAAATAAATTTTTATATATTTATTTATAAAATGTATTTATGAAGAAATATTGTTTAAAGTTTTGCATCAACTGATTGCATGGTAATTAAATAGGCTATCTAATCACAGCATTTTCTCTGATTGAATCGTATTTTAAAAGAAAGAAATTAGATAATGACCTTTAACAAAAGACATTTTCTTTAGAACTTAATTACTTTTAAATAATTCAATAAAGTGAATTCCTAAATAGGGTTATTCTGTTATAGCCTACTACTAGGTTTTCTACTTTGTCTTATTGCGTGCTTTCCATAAAATAACTTTCTTTAATTTTCTTACTAATGAATACAAACAGTATTAAAAACATTCTGGAATTATATACTTTTCGAATAATGAATGGTGAATTTATTTATACTGTATAATATATATATTAAGGTAAATAATAATAATTTCTAGAAAAGCATCCAAATAAATTTTTATTTGGATTCCTTTCTAAAAAAAACACGAGCAAAAAAAAAAAAATCCTTGGAAGAAAAAAACTAAAGATATATAGATAATTATTTTTCCAGATAATTAAGGTTAACCTGACGAGACAATTTTTGGTAGTTAGGTTTTTACCTGGAGGTGGACGTTAGGTTAGACGAAAGAAAAGTAGGATCACCTTGCAATGAAACGATATAAGAAAGAAATAAATTGCCAGATTTCTTTCTTTACAAATCTTTGAACTATTACGGAACGATAAAGTTGTTTTTATTCGGCGATTAGTTCTTTTGATTATCTGGAAGATATAAAAAAAATAAATAAATAAATTTTGTATTAAGTAAAAATAAAGAACACAATCTAAAATTAAAATATTTATCTTTTTTTTTTAATTTTATGGAAAATGTTTGGACAATACAAAGGGGAAAAAAATAAAGATTATTAAGATGGATAGCAAATATTTTATTGCAAATTAATTTTCAATAATATAAATCTGACATATTTAATTTTAAATATTTATAAAGCGATGTACTAAATTCGCAAATCCAAAGTTATTGCTATTTATTCATAGCTAGATTATATTGTAATTTTCGATTAAGTCTGGTTAAATCTGAAACAATTTGAGATAGCAATCAATATTAGTTACTACAACAAGATTTTTGCATAAAATACAATAATTCATTATTGATATAAGACTTATGTAGTAATTTAATGGGTAATATAAGGTAGATGTACTCTAAATGGATTAGGACCCAACATAAAGAGCTAATGACTAGTTCTAATTAGTTAAAATATTGAATTTGCATATTCAGTTTGTTATTCTTTCAATTCCAGTTATCATTAAATAATTAATTCATTAAAAAAAAATTTTTTTAATTCCTAAACTTTAAGTAGATCATACAAGATAATTTAATTTTCTAGAATAAAAATTATGGATAATATAAATTTAAATATAAATTATTTGAAAGATTTATTATTGATTAACATGTTTATAAAATTAATCATAATTATATTTTAAGAATCAATTGTCGAACAGTAAAAGTTGAAAGATGAATGTATTGTGTCATTACTATTAAATTAAAGTTTTCAAAATGTCGTATTACTTTCAAAAATATATTGTTTGTTTGATAAATTTTACCAGACATTTCAATAACTTAATGGTTGAAATACTAAAGCAAATTCAATATACTGAATTACGATAACTTTAGTTGTATATTTTGCTATTTTAAAACGTAATTTAATCTTATCTCATAGAACTAACATAGTTTTTATATTTCCAAATTCTATTATAATATATTTAAAGTCAAAAACAATTAAAAATGATTATAGAAAAGACTTTTGCATGCGGTTGTTCTTTAAACAGTAAACATGGTTTCGTGTATAAAAATTACTAATTTTATTTATTGTTTATAAATATATATATTTTTACGATTTTCAAATTTATTTATGCATAATGATGATAAAAAATGAAGTAAAAAATTTCTGTGATATTTTCTTGAATTTTAATTTTATAATATCAATTTTTTCTGAATTTTATTAATTTGTTCTCTTACTTATATATCGGTTATTGTAGATTATTTCAATGCTTTCGCGTATCCATTTTCTAAGTGATTTATTTTAAGTACTTATAATCATTAATAATAAATATTTTTTTATTTTTATTTTATTTTAAATAAATATATTTTGCTTTGGTTGATTGATGATGATATCTTCTCATCCTTAAATGCTGGGTTTTAAGATAGATGGCAGCACAATGTAGGAAACTTGCTCTTAATATACAAAGTAACCCAGCTTTAAACTATTGTGTTGTCAGAGATTTCACGATTTAAAGGGTAAAATCTGATTATCAAGAAATAAGGCGAGACTTCAGCGTGAAAATAACCCGATTAAAGGAGAAGTATCATTCATCACTAGGTTCTGGACTGGTAGTTTAGAGATAACTGTGATTAAGTGAAGAGTACAATGGAAATATAACTTGATATAGTAGGTTTGGGACACTTGTCACTTTTGTAATGACTGGATCAATGAGAAATTGAAGACAGTTCTTTTAAAAGAGTCTAATCGTTAGAAGATAGATACACTTCCTTGTCGCTATACTTGTTTCCTAATCTTCTGATCTGAAAAGAATTTGATAAAATAAATTGTTGTAAACTCAACCGAACTGACTGAAAACTGACTACTTCTAAATTTTATATATATATATATATAATCGTTACATCGAATTTTTAAATGAAATCATTTAATTGAGAATTTACTACTTGAAGAGAGATCTAAGTACTAAATCTTAAAAGTCGTCGGAAATTTAATAATTGCAATTTATCTCTTAAATATATCTGAAAAATGTAAATCTTTGATGTTATTTTTTCTCATAATTTTTAAATTTTAAGTATTATAAAATTTAAAAAACATAAAAAATATAATTCGATATTTCGGTATTTTTTCATTCTTTTTTTGTGGTTTTTGTTGGGTGAGTAAGCTCGGGTTGATTTTTACTCAACCTAGAAATTTTTGTAAACGAATAAATAAACAAACATCATGATTTTTTATCGCTATATAGAAAGTTATAAACAGATAAAATAATAATAATATATTCAAAACGTTTTATGGGGGATAATTCCAATCAAATTTCTAATTATTTAAACGAGTTTAACCGTAAAACATTTTTTAAGGAGCCTACTTTTATTGTTTTAACTGTAAACACGATTATATATATTATGGAACTTACTGTCTTATTATTACTATTCCTTTCTCTAAATGATACGAAACTACTATTTAATCGAATTGTAGTAAATTATATTAAATCGTAAAACCGAAATCTGGTTTTTGAAATTCAATTTTTTATGTTTTATAAGTGACTTATTTCCATTATAAAATTTAAAATTTTGTCCAAATTTAATATATATATATATAAAATTATCGAACGTACGGAATATATGATTTACCAGTAAAAAGTTAGCATTCATTTAATATTTATAAATGCTGTTTAAATATTTTAAAGAACGAAAGAAACCATTTCTACATTTATTATATTTCAAATCACGCGGAACTTTATGCGCTAAAACCAATGATAATTTATATTGTATGTGGAAAAAAGTGACTGAAAGATATATATATATATAATTATACAATCGATTATGATTCTTGATATATATATTATTATTATTATCTGAATAATACATTAAATGCTTTAAAAATACTCGATTAAAGTTGCTTAATAAAGTTATGTCGTTGCTGTTAGTGATCGAATTATATGAAAATTTTTATAAATATAATTATAAGAAAATTAAAAATGCACAAATTATATATATATTTTTTATTTTTAGAAATGTTGAATATTAAATCATATAATGTCCAAATTTTTCGACAGATGGCACCATTAGAACACGTCATTGTTAATGCGGTACTCTACATTGCGCGGCACAGCATCTACGTTCTATTTGAAAATTAATTTTCTTAAAGAATTGCTAATGTTTTACGGAAGAATTTCTTGATTTTAATGCTTATGTTTTCTCGAATTGAAATTTTGTTTTATTTAAAATATAATTTATATATACATCCATTGAATTTTAATATTTTTTTAACATATTTCGATAATATTTATATATTTGGATTTCATTAATAATTTTGTAATTTTATCTGTTCATTTATATTATTTGTAATTAGGAAAAAAAAATTTCTTCGATGAAAAAGAAAAAATCACTACTAAACTTTTCTATCATGTGAATCTCTGATCCCAAAGGTGGCTTATAAAGGAAATTCACCAATGGAACTTAGCTTCTTCTCTCAGATTTAGTAATGAGTCTCAGAAGGAAACATTCCATCTAGAAGTTATCCAACTTTTTCTTCTACAAATAATTTTATTTTCTTTTTTTTTTGCCAAACAATTAATTTTATACCAAATTAAAAACATTTGTTGTTAAGCTAAGAAAGTTAACAGTTTTTCTATTTTTTTTTTTTTAATTAAAAAAAATTAGCGTTACAATTTGTTAATTGACGCTAATTGTGACAAATTATTATAAATTGTTTCTTCTTCAATTCAAAAATTTCTCAAAAGATGGCAGTAACTTCTTGAAAACGTGGTGTAAATGTAAAATATCGATTTGAATGTTGACATTTAGGTAGGATTAGTATTTAATTTTTAAAACTTTTATTAATCCCGCAAAGAAAATTGTAATTAAATTTACTTAAAATTAACTTCTTTAAAAATATTCTGTAAATTTTAATAATGTAATAAAGTTTCAAAATTTTAGTTCTTTTATTTTTTATAATCTTTAAATGATAGATAAGTTTTTAAAAAATAATTTTCTTACTTATTTAAATTGGAACTTTTAATTAATAACACACGAATTTTTTTGGACTTAATTTTGTTAATTTACATGTAAATTTAGAACGAAAAAAATATTAATCTTTAAATATTACTATCATTGGTTTATTTACTGGTTGCGATGACAGTTAGGGTGTGTTACTGCAGTTTATATTTTACTGATGTCTGCCAAGAAAGTAATAATGGTATAAGAATTATGATGCAGACAGTATACGATAAGCCCGTAAATGTACCAATTTCTCACCAAGAGAAACAAAACGGATATCTAACTGGTACTTATTTATGATATCGTCACAGAAAAGAAGCTAAAGCTGGAATCTATTATGGGACACGAACGAGAGAAAGAAAGATTGAAGAGCGAAAGTCCCACCTCGAATCTCCTGGCCAATCACTCCGAGTGGATGGTCAATTGTAGCTTCTAGAAGAGCACAAGACATATGAGTATCTTATTGCAGACTTCAGTCATCTATTGATGGTTCGATATTTCGTAGGATATAAGGTAATAGAATCGAAGCATACAGAGAAAGAAGAGGCATCGATAGATATCTCTTCTAAATTGACTTATTTTAGAAAGTCTAGAGAATCTAAAAAAACTGCTCACTTCTAAAATGAAAACAACAAAATATGTATCATAAAAATTTATATACAATATATATATATATAGTCTATTACGCTTGATAAGAACAAGAAACGTAACGTATATTCATCTTGATTAAACAGGTTTAAAAATAAAATATATCCGAGTTATACTCACATAATTATTTATTTATTTATTATGGTTTCTTTATTTATTAATGAGGTAGTAAAACTTAACTAAAAACGTTTCGGGAAATGTGTAGAAACTTTCACATAATTAGATTTTCTTGAAAAATAAATTTAATTAACAAGTTCCCTTTGCGAAAATACTATAATATATGAAGAAAATAATATCATTAGCTAACCTTGGAGTAGAATTAGATGAAAATAAATGAAGAAATATATATACTTATTTTTGAAATATATTTAAATTTGTTTATATGTATATATATATATATATATATATATATATATATATATCGTGAAAAATCGATATTGCTACAATTTCCTGAGAGCATAAGTTTAATTAAATTATATTTAATTTATTAAAATTAAATCTTGAAATGTACTGTTTTACGCTAATTAAATTTTCCTATTTGTTTTATTTTTATAAATTTTAATAATTTATTAATTAAAATATTACGAACATCTGTACATTTACATCTTAATGAAATTACTTGATATTTTAATAATTAAAGTTTTAAAGGACGTTTCCTTTTCCTATATAAGGAAGGAAGTTCCAAAAGTACCTTCTATTGAAAGAGGAAATAACATTCATTAAGGAATTCATTGAATTAATCATGGACCGCTATATTTATTTCATTTGTAGGCGTTTAGTTCATTTTCTAATAAATGTACAGAACAATGAAGAAATTACATATTTAATATAAATTTATTTTAGGCTATATCATAAATTATTGTTAATAATTAAATTTAAAAAAAATAATAATAATAATAATTTAGTCTAAAATATATTCGTGATTCAAATTCATAATATTAAATTTATTCTCTTTGTTTTAATGGCTGCGTGTTTTAAATATAAATTAACACACATTAAATTATAATGGTTTATGTTTAAAAGAAAGAAATCAGCCAAATATAAATATTAAAGTAAAGCGTGTAGGAAAGCATTATATTGTTCTGAAAATAGATTCATAGCGATTAAAATATGGAGTATGAAAAGATATTTAAACACTCTTGAAAATTACCTTTGTAATCATTAAGATTAACTGTTCTGTATTTTGTTTATTGCACTTTTTATTGCATAGCGTAAAACATGAAAAAAGTGAAACGTGAGTTCGCGTGGTAAAATTATCTTTAGGATTGCAGTTGTAAAGAAAAGGTTTCATTTTTGATAATAAAAATTGGAATAAAGGTTAAAAAAAAGAACCAAAATATGCAAAACGAAATAAAGTAAGTCAGAGTAGCGAAAATTTAAACAAAACGTAATAAATTGTACAGTTATTTATTCTTAAAAGTATCTATATATTGTTTTTTCTTGTAGGAAGATCATGGATATCTTTCGAATTTGAATGTCATTGTACGTTTGAAATGAATCATAGGTAAAATATTATATTGAATTAATCTTGACACTGTCTACGTTTCCTTAGGCAATTACCATTTGCTGCTTAAAACATTGTAGCAATTGCTAGCAAGGTATAGCAAGCAATACCAAAGAAGTAATTGTTTCTCACTCTTTATTTTATTAATTTTATTATAATCGAAAATAGTAGAGAAATGTTGTAAAAAATATTTTATAATTTATTCATTAATATGATTTTAATTAGGAATTAAAATATTTTATTTCTTCTGTTCGAGTGATTAAAATATAGTAAATATAATTAAAAATAATTAAAATGAAACTATAAAATTAGGATGTTTTACAAAAGTTAACGCAAGAATTAAGATATAAACACGAAAGAATTTTTGATAAATTTTATAGTCAAAAAATATCTTCAGGTAATTTTAAGTGGTTGGTGTTTATAAATAAACTCCATGGCTTTATTTATTGCATTTTTTTTTTATATTCTTAAATATCTTCACTGCTGAAAACTAAAACTAAACTGCTATACTGAGGCTTTCCGCACGCATTACATTTTTGTATTATCGCCATGTAAAATACTCATTCAAGGTAGCAAATGTGTACTTAAAACGAAGCAATAAAAATGATATGTGGAGACCAAATGCGTTCTTCAATAGAAAACATTTGGTTTCTTTATCACTAACACAGTTGCTCTTTCAAGGATATTCTGCATATATTTATCGTCCCCGGATAGTTGAAGTGACCAGACATATTTTTAGGTTTATGAAGACGATAGAAGATTTTGCATCAGGTCATTACTTCAGTTGTGAATTGACGAAAGGTCAGAATAACTTCGCTATTAAAAATATACTGCATGCAACATTACATAATAAAGTTTATTTTTATATATATCCTAAGCAAGAATAAAACATTTTTCTCGAGCTTATCTGTAAACAGCATAATTTCAAAAATGTACATCTCAAAATTTCAAATGCATTTCGACACATGGCATTACATTCTGTTACATTAAAAAAAAAGTGATTTATAGCGTGTAACAAATGATATAATTATACTGTATTTCTGATTAAATAATGTGAATTGATTTAGAATTTAGTGGTTTCAATGAAAACGAAGAAGTAATATAATTGAACCAACTTCCAATTGACAGAATCAAAGAAATAAGCTTTATTTTTTTTCTTAGCTTCTAGTCATTAACAGCTGCAGACAAGTAAAGAATTTGGAAATCTGCCAAAACTTTCTCCTTCAGAGTATGTTATATTCGATAGAATCCATGAAATACAACTTATATTTATCATTTTCCTTTATAAATAGGTTAGAATTTAATATTTGATTAGAAGTAATCAAATATTAAATAGAGTAATCGTTAATTGTAATCATTAATAAATTGTTCAGTAGATAAAGAATTACGGTTAAAAGACGAATCGATTATTGTATCTTCTAACAAACACACCTTTCACATTAATAACTCGTATTAAGGTAATTATGTGGCTTACAAACCTTGTATCAGTTAAGGTTAATGAAAAAGACAACATTACACTTATAGGATACTTTATACATCTCTTCTTTCTCTAATTAACCTTAATGAATACGACGTGCAGATTAGAATCTTACACAAAGACTATTATGAGATAAGAAGAAACGAAAGAAATTTTGCCTAATTGAACAAAGACTTCACTTTTAGAAATTAATTTAAATACAGTTTCCTCTATTGTGGTTAAAAGTGATGTTTTTCGTAATTGTTATAATTTAAACATTACAATTAAGAAATTTTTGAAATTCTTTAGTGTAATAAAAATTAGCATTTTTCGTCAGATTTATTATACTTCATTAATAGCTTTACGGTGAAAAAATCGGTGTTAAATTACAACTTTTAATTGTCTTCTTTTTTTTTAATTTAATTTAAATCTGACGATTTTAATTATTTAATTAATTAACAATATATAAATTTTATTAAAATTCGAATTCCGGAAAAAACTTCGAGTCATTCGGAGTTAGCGTTATAATTATTTTTATATAGAAGTAAACTAACCAAGTAGAATCTGAGATAGGAAGGAAGTAAATGATAAAAATCTGTTAAAAGTTTTCTGTAAAACTTTAAAAAGTTTTAATAACACAAGCCGATAGGATGTTGTTCGATTATACTTCGGTGATATCAGAAGACAACCAGAAATGTTTTGATCTTTATGAAACCAAATCTGTCTCTTCATCTTAAGCTGCAAGAGACTTCAATTTGATTTCGATCTGTGATAAACGAGAAGCGTTTGACATTTTTTTTTTCTTCTTTCTTCTTTCTTCTCACGATTATCATTAATCAATCTAAAGACAATTATTGAAAGATCATTCCGTTTGATATCAACAGAAATTTTATTTAATAAATAAAATTGTCAGAAGTATATAATTTAGTTTACTCGATCATTTAAATTATCGTTATTGCTATAGTTTTGCTTTGATTTCTGTTATCATCATTTTTCTTTTTAATAAAAAAAAAATATATTACAAGGAGGATAAAAATAAATTACAGTTATTCTATTTGATAGATACATTTGGCTTGAATTTAGACCAGTTGAAATAATTTAAGAATTTAATATTGAATAATACGAAAGAAGGTGGAATAATATTGTCAAAGCATGGTACTGAATGCTCAAAAATCAAGACGTTAACGATTATATATAGCCATTCGACTATACTATGTTTAATTCAATAGGCATTGCTCAAACATTTTTTAGAATAATCTCTTTGTATTGTACATATCAACAATATTTTAAAACAGAGTATCGTATATATAGTATAATGGTCTTTCGTTCAATTGTTAAATTTAGCATCTAGTATAATAACAACAGTTATTGTTGAATTCTAAGCAAAAGCAGAAGATAAATAAGCGACATTGTTGTAAGTGATGTTATGTGTTGACATAGAGTTTCAACATCATCACCAGGAGAATAATCAATGAAACTATTGCGACAATGATATGAGCAATTTGCAATTAAATATATTTTGTTCTAATGAATATCGATTTAAAAGATAATTTGTTTTAAATTTAGAAAAAAAAGAAAGATTTTTCCATAATAATTGTAATCAAATCTGTAAAATTTTTGTATTCACTTATTTTCTCCATTAGTTACGCTCGAATTAAAATGAACACCTTAAACTGCTACTACAAACATTAAAATTTTATTACGATAATACTTTATTGTAGACAATGGTTGAAGAGGCTAGAATGCTTAATGAAGTTTGTCTTTTGAAGAGAAACATTACTTGTCTGCTTTTGAAGTAAAAGACCAGAGGCAGATATAAGCAACTATAAATTCCTTTAGGGAAAAGTCAGATACCTTATCGCCATCTGACTTTTCTATAAATTCCTTTAGGGAAAAGTCAGATGGCGATAAGGTTTCAGTTCCGTAGAGTTTTCGTTGTTACTTTAGTAGTCAACAATTATCTAAAGTCTCGCGGCTCGACCCATTGATGTAAGTCGAGGAATCTTCTATGAAACGCATTAACTTTCTTTAAAAATTATAATATAAGGGAAGAAAAAGAGAAAAATATATAAACACATTAATTTTTCAACAAAATTTATCTATTTTGTTGATGTCGCTCGCTTCCAGTTATTATTTTATACTCCGCCGAATAATCTCATTAAACAACAGTATTTTAATATTATATAAGTTCATTAAAATTTAAATGACTGGAGATAAAATTCTATAATTCAACTCCCTTTCCCTTTTGTTTTTCTAAAAGTAAATAATTACAATTTAGTTAATTCTTAAAAATATTGATTCAAACAAAGAGAAAAGAAATTAGAAACTATCATTAGAGTAGGTGATAAATCGAAGACAAACTTGATATTATTTTGAATTTTGATACAATTATTCAAAATAAATTAGTATTATTAAGAAAGCATATTTTTGATTTATTTGTCTCTCTCTGCTGTAACGTGAATCATTAAAAAATAACATCGGTGTTTGTGTACACCTCAAAAACTTCTCGGACTCATTAAAATCCAAACTGAACTAAAATAAAAAAATAGAAAAAACCGAAAACATGAACATTAATTCGAACAATGACTTTCTTTTAATCAATTTAGATACATTTTAACAGCATCTTCGGAATCTGAAATGTTATGTTTTATTATTATTATTTTTTTTAATTATTTCTTTTTTCGAATTACACATTTTCGAAATAATTATTTTCTTGCAGATTTGATAAGAAATAAAAAAAAAAAATTATTTCTCCTTTATGTAAACTGCATTAAAAAAAATAGCAAAAATTTTTTTTTTCTAAATTCTGTTTCGCTTAATTTACTTTTTAGACATTTGTAACTCTTGATTCATTTGCTATGGAAACAAATATCTTGATGAATTAATACGATAAAACGCTTTATTATTATTTTTTTAATTAAGTTTTCATTAATTATAAGTAAAAATTAATCAAGAATATTAGAATCACAAGCATCGTTTGATGACTAAATTAAATTAAAATATTATCATCAAAATTTCTTACAGGAAATAAAAATGATGGTGCTCTCCTGAAAAATTATTTTATTTTTTTTTTCTTAATAAATTAAAAAAAAGCCATTCATTCGTATTTATTTTTTTTTAAATTGTTACTTTTTAAATATTCATTCTTTTTATACAAATTAAATAAAATTTGAAGTACCTTTCTTTCAAATTATTATTAATATTTGATAAACGAAGACGATATTTTCAAACTTTTAAGTTCAATAGGACAATTAATGATTACAAATTACTTTCCTTTATTAAATCTACTTATAACACACGTTTAATAGTTTTATATTTTAAATCATTAATTATATTTGTTGTCGCCATTTTAGAAAATTCGATAGAATTTGATCATTTATATTTAATAATTGCATTTTGATTTACTGAATAAATCATGCTTTATGATTCAATCTAATGACAAAGGATAAATCTTTAATATTAATATTCATTTTTAATTTCTAATGATGGCTAATTTTGATTACAGCTATAAATCTTTTTACGTAAATGACATTTCTGACGACATTTCTAGAAACGAAGTTAAAAGAGAATAATCTGTAAGAAGATATATTTACTGTCTAATAAGCAGAGAGATTAAAGCAACTGTAACTATAGCTCGTATTCTACACGAAGAGAAGTATTATATTTTAAGAGTTTTAAATAAGGTTAATTAACTGTAAGAAGTTATTCGAAGCAAGCTTGCTTTGCTTCAAAAGACGATGAAACTTTCTTCAAAAGAATATTTAGCAAATACAGTTTAATTATTTAAAAAAAAAAAAAAATTCAAGTAAGTATTTTTAATTAAAAATGGATTTTATTATGAAACACAAAACGCATATATAAGTAATATAATCTGAAGTTTTTTAGTTTTATTTCTGTAATATATGTTGTCATTAATGATTTTAAATGCCTATTTTTAGAATCAGAATTTTTCAAATAGCCAACTAAAAATGTGATTAAAGATAACAATGTTCAATATTTATTCCAGAAATTTTCAAACGAAAATGCGAATTTTTTTAAACACATGAGACAGTAATAGACTACATACAGCTACATATCGATTAGAAGCATTACGAAAACCATTAACGATTCTCTCTGGTAAGAGTGAAGAACGATATATACGGTTCTCGCTATAAAAATTTCTTGCTGAATTTTTATCCAAACGATAACAAATGGAATAAATTAGTTTAATTTTTAAAATACTTTTCGAAAATTTTCATTAGGTAGAGGAAAAGAAATCTTAGAAAAATCTATTTATTTTTTTTTTACTTTGTTATACATTACATATATAAAATTTTGGTATAAATATAATGTGTATACAGTATATAAATAATTTTTTTAGATATCTGTTACATAATAAAAACTTTCAGTATAAAATTTCATTATTAAATTAAAACTGTTTCATATGAAAATAGAACTGATAGTTGTAGAATTTTTTTTTTTTTTATATTAGTTATTAGCATAGAAAAAGAACTTAGGATTTTTATCCTATAGAATTACAGGATTTTATAATTTTGGGTAAAGAAACAATATAAAATTCTTAAAATGTTTTACATTCCTTTCGTAAATCTATCCTAAATCGTGATTATCCTCCAGATTTTTCACTGCATTTAAAATGCCACTAACGTACTATCTAGGTGTATAAAATTTAAAGTTTAAACATTTTATTGTTCTAAAGAATTCTTTTCACTTAAAAAATGCTTTAACTTTACTGCAAAATTCTTCGGATGTCGCCAATCAAATCATACTAAACGTTATCCTCATCGAGTAGCATTTAAATAGCAACAATGAAGCAAAAATGTATAGATTATGCTGTTATGACAACAGTTAAGCAATTATGGAATTAATTAGAATTTATAGAAATTAGTCTTGTCCTTCATGTTAACAAGTTTATAATTTTAATAACTTTGTATAAGCTATAAGCTTGACATGTATTAAAATTTCAATACTCTTTCCTATATGACATGAGTTCATTGAACTTTTATGCAAAATTTATATTCTCAGATTAAATTGCACATTTATCATTGAATAATAGAATAAATAAAAGTTAAAATAATATTATTTTTATTACGAAAATAATCATAATTAATATCCTTTTATTAATTAATAAATTTTATAATAAAAATGAAAATATTCTAATTAAAATTTGATAAAGAGAAATTCTTAATTTTAATTAATATTTTAAACATAATTACATTTTTTTCATTCAACCGCAAATTGAAAATAGAAATTTATGATCTAATTTAAAATT
Source organism: Androctonus mauritanicus (assembly GCA_011317285.2). NCBI lineage: Eukaryota > Metazoa > Arthropoda > Arachnida > Scorpiones > Buthidae > Androctonus > Androctonus mauritanicus. Next base: position 28,743 of record WUQG02415903.1, on the reverse strand, counting down.
TTTCGATATACTTTTTTTTGTTATTTTATTATATTATAAAATTCCATAAATTTCAAAATTAATTATTTTCTCTAAACGTCGAAATAAAGTACATATATTTTGTTTTGTTTTATAATGCTTATTTAAACGTTTGAAAATTTGTTTCTAAAATAACAATATGCTTATTTTATATACAATAAATCCTTTTTTTTTTCCTTTTACTTTAATAGTAAAACAAAAAAATTTCTTACATTTTCGAAATTTGCCTTTCCGTTTGCTTGGCATCGAGAGAGAGAACTCGTAAAAGGCAACAGATGGTCTTTAGAACGTAAAGCTAGAAATTCCCAGGTTCAAATACTACTGATATGTTCAACAATATGACCCATAAAATTGACTATATCACTAGAATGCTATAGAGAAATCTAGTAGAATATATTGTTCGTAGGACAACGATCTCAGTAAACTGTTCACTTTGTCAGTAATTTGTTATAGGTCCCTTCCAAACAGTTTCCATTTGATAGAATCAATCATGCTGGAAATTTAATATATACTATGTCATGATATTTCTGTAGATTTCACTTATTGAAATGATAAATATCAAATAACTATATATAATTAAAAAAAAATTATTTTTCTAATACGTAACTCAGTATAGTATAATTGAATACAGTAAAAATCGTCAAGGATAAATATTTTAATATTTGATTGAAATGATTAATGTCGTCTTCTATAGTCATAGTAATGCATTGTAACCATTATAGCGACAAGAGAATAATAATTCATTTATTCGACAATTTATATAAAATTCTGTGTCAAAAATTATGCTGCTAGAAAAAGAAAGTTAAAAGTTATAGGAACATTTACAATATTAGTATTGCGAAAGAATTATGGATATGCTGGAAATAATTGCATGAATTTTGTCAAGGTTACTTAAATAAGAAAATTATGACAATGATACTTAAAATATGGAAGCGAAACGCCATGAGATCATATATTATTGAAGTGGGATTACTTTAACAAGTGGAATGCTTTATGAAAACTCATTGTGTTAGGTTAAAATCTTGATAATAATATCAATAAATTCTTAATTCGAATATAAAAATTGAAAATATTCTAATAATTATTGATATTGTCAAGTATCTAAGATTTCAAAAGAATATTTAAATTTATTATTATATTATTTTCAACTTTTTTAATTCTTACGATAAACATGATTTTCGAGACAGATCTTGGAGTAATTTAATCATAAGAAAAAATTCGAATTTCTCTTGATTTAGCAATAATTTTGCTGTTATTCATTGTTTAAAAGATTGGCTATAGATTATAATTATTACTGTTAATTTATGACTAAGTATTTAGAAAACTGAATGCAATAACTAAGAACTTTTTTTTAAGTAACTAACAATATTAAATGAAATAAATATATTAATAAATACAATAAATAAAATTATTTTCAATAAAAAGAAAAAAAAATTGATAAAAATTTTCAGATAATTTGAAAAATTATTCAGAAAGTATCAGCAGATATTATATATTGTACTGATAATGTTTGCTCTACAAGTGCATAATTTTATATTGCATTCCAATTTTCTAAATATCTTTAATATATTAAGTGTACAATAATTTATACATAAAAGATATCTAGAAATCAGAAAATTAAAAATCTTTTATTTTCATCATTTCAATAAATATAAACAATATATTAAACATCAATAATTATCTACTATACTACATTTAACATTTTAAAATGGATATATATATATATATATTATTAGTTTTGATTTATGATTATTTTATATAATTTTTTAACCTATACATTTTAAATTAAAGATTTAAGCAAAAAATATTTATTTATTCATTTAAATCTTATAAGAAATATTAGACTGAACAATAAGATTTAATTATTATTTCCTTTTAGACTTGTTTTCATGCATTTAGAATTAACGTAAACTTGAATTTATATGAAAGCAATTTAATATTAAAAGTTTAGTAAATTGAATTTAGTATTAAATTTACTCTCATGCATAACAATTAGACTTTTACAATACTTATAAGTCAACTGGCTGTTGTTTTTTTTTTTTTAATCGAATATAAATTTCACCAAATAAATTTAAATTTTAAAAATTGACCGCTTAGTTTAATAAATATTCAATAAAGTGAATTTAAATAATTAACAGAAAATATGGGTGCAGTTATTTGGAAACGTTTAATGTAGTTATGAGTGTGGAAATAATTATATAATTATTTTGTTCAGCGTTAAAATAATGATATGTTTAGATAAGTTTACAATATAACCGTTCAATGAAAATTTAAAATTAATTAGATAAGTTTGAAAGTTCATCGAAAACAATAAAAAATGAATGATATTTTCTGTTTTTCTTCAGTTTTTAAGAACTTAATAAATAAAATAATCAAATAAAATTGCTTTTAAATAATAAAATAAAATTAATGAGCTCGTTTTGATTATTTAATGATAGAGAAAAAGCTCTAGATACTTTTGCAAAACGTAAAATATTTCCACTTTAAAAGAAAGTTCTGACGAAATGAAAATGGAGTCAATAAATTGGTTTTGATATATATCACCATAAAAGATTCTTAAGGATTTGATTTGATAAATAAAGAATGATGGCGAGAAATAAAAGTAATATCTTGTTACAGGATATTGTATAGTTTTTGAAAATCATTTTACTCAAATATGTTAAAGAGAAAGTTAAAAGGTTCCATCTTTACTTATTCTTATTTTCCATGAAACTGCTTTTTCTATTATTATGAACTAAATAAAGGTTTTTTTTTTAATAAATAATATAATAATAATGGTGATAAAATTTTAAAAGTTATTTTTGGGATAATTTAAATAATTTAATTTAATGATATAAACAAAATCTTCATAAATTATGATTAATTTACTGAAAGAATAGATGTAGAAGTAAAATTATTTTGTTCTGATATTTTAAATTCTTGGATATTTTTTTCTTTCTTGGAATATATTTTCAGATATAGATAAAAAGTATTTTTAGATTTATCAGTATGTAAGTATACAGTAAAATATATATATACGTCGAAACTTGTAAATAGCAAATATATAAATTTTTAATGTTTTTGTTATACGATTCCTAAGCTATAAGAATATATAGAAGTACTGTATATGTACTGTCCATCTTCTTTCTAAAATGTCAGTTTTCTAGTTTGATTCCTATGTCACAGAAATTTAAAAAAATTTATATAACTATTTATATATTTCTATTATTTTACTTTTAATTTTTCTATTGTATTATTTAATCCTATTCACCATAAATATGTGCTTTTTACATTTTTTTTAATTAATAGAAATATTAAAACTGTATATAATCAAGCTATTTTAAATATTCATATTTTTAAATATTTTTTTCCAAATTTAAGTCGACATTTTAATGAAAATTTAAATATTTTTCAAAATTGATTGTATAATTTAAAATAAAATAAGGTAGAATTATTTATCATTTAAATAGTGTGAAAAATTTAGAATAAATAATATAAAATAATAATAAAATTCTGTCTGATATTTTATGTCATGTGGCATCTTATTAAAATTAAGCCTACATAATATTTATTTATAAATTTTATTAAGATAAAGTAAATTTTTTACTTAAAATGATTGTGATTATGGTATGATTTTATTGTTTATATTTTAAAGATAATTTTATATTATCAAAGAATACATTGCAAAAAATTTTTAATAACATTTATAATGATAAAATTCAACGTTCATCTATTACAGCAATAATTATTCGGAGAATAAAAGGAGGATAACAGATTTAGTCTAGTAATGATAATTATTACTAGACTAAATCTATTATCCTCCTAATTAAGAATTGTAAAAGTTAAATATGATAAAAACTGGATCTAGCATTTAGGATATTTTTAAAATAACATCAAAAACAGTGAAATTAATCATTTAAAATTAGTTTTTTGTTGTCATTATTTTCTGAATTTTTATTATATGTTGTCAAACATAGACTGACTTATAGTTGTCCTTCTCAAGTGGATCGATAATTTTGAGCTGGTTCAAAAATTTATTGTTATTTTTATAATATTGAATGTCATATCATTTCAAAGATTATTCTAGGTAGATTTCTATCTAATTTAAAATGATATCATCTCAGTTAGACTAATAATTTGATTTTTACGAAAAACTTTTTTTTATTGAATATCAAATGTGTTATATCGTTTTAAAGATTTTTTTAAACTCTGATTTTAAAAATATTTCCAATTTTTATCAATTTTAAAATCCGAAACGACAATTGTCGCCATGGGGCTTCACTTGTGGTTTAAAGTTTTTTTTTGCATGTAATCATCTCATGTGACGTATCATTGTAAAGAAATCTTAATACTGATTTCAAAAAAATTTTTTATGTTTATTTCTTCCATAATTTTATATGCTTTAAAAATATAAAAATATAAATAACATAATTTAGAAAAAAGTTATGCAATAGAAAAATTCCTGACAACGCCAAGCACTTTAACTAATTATTAATAAAATGATTAAAAAAAATTTTTAATACACGTTTCATTACGATTATCCATTCAGAAACAACAGAAAAATGTTTAATAAATATATCCATCTGATTTTTAAATTAATTATCTTAATTCTGTACAAAATAATTTTTTTTTTTATTCGATTATTATATCATGAACTTTCCATTTATGACTGAAGGCAAAGTCATATTTTGATATAATTAATTTTTCTTTTTATCAAAATATCAAATGACAAAGTAATTAATAAATTTTCAATTACGAATTCTTCTTTAGTTACCATAAAATATTCTAAAATATTGTAAATTTATTTGAAATTCTGGAAATATTTTTTCTCGAAATAGATTCCAGTAACGTTTGAATTTAATCAATCTGCCTTTCGAGTATTTCTTATATCGATCCGTCAAAACGCCATCTGCTCTTATCTATTTTGGTAGTAAAGGTCATTTTATGACACTAAATCTGATTGACTTGTTTTTTGACAGTTGAGTGCATTGTTATCACATTTCATAATCTATAAAAAAAAAATATTTTGGAAAAAAGCAGATATCTGTATAAATATTATTTAGATATAAAAAACGATTAAATATATACAAAATTATAAAAATTAACTTTTTCATTTTTTAATGTAAAGTCTATATGGTTCTATTATCTTAATTATGGTTATAACTGTAACAGTTCTCTCTGATTATAAATTAAAGAAGATTAAATGAAATATCTGAAAACTGATCTGATGCAATGCCATTAAGGATTAAGTACTAAACAAGATTCCTATTTTGAGTCTGCTATAATCTAAAATTTATTTTAAATCGTTTCCGAGTTGTAAAAATTAAATACAGCGTAAAACATGGCTTAATGATAATTTATGTGTAAGAAATATTTTAGAAGCAAAAACACAGAAATACCGTAATTATCAAAATTAGAATACGAAAATAATTTTGTAGTTGCAAATATTTGTTGACGAACTTGTTACTTTTGAATTAACGCAATAGGGAAAACACTATAAATTAAACTGGTTACTTTTATTTCACTTTTTAGAATTTTATTTAATGAAAAACGGATCATAGTTTTTGATATATAAAGAAATTTTACAAATTATAAATTTATATTAGTCGCATATGTTCTGTTAATAATTAACATAGATGAGCGAAACTGTAAAGGTGGATTAATTAATCGAGAATTGGTTTAACATGTGAATTCAATTTATCATATGTTATTATATGGGCAATAGTTTATCATAACTATTATGCATCATTAAAATATATTATAATTTAATTGTACTGTTCAATAAAATTAAAAGTTACTTTAGTTATAAATATTTTATGAAGAAATACAGAAACATCACAGTATGCATTTTACATTTCATAAAGATGTTTATGAATCTTGCTTGAAAAATGAAAAATAAAATAAAATAAAAATACATTCATAATTTTCTTTGTGTTTATATAAAATATATTCATAATTTTCTTTGTGTTTATATAAAATATATTTCATAATAAACCAAAAAATTCAATCTTTATTTAAGAAGCAAAATAATTTTGCTAAAAAAAAAAAAAATGTGAATTTTTTAAAGATATTCTCGAAGAATCAGTGAAGGCATTGATTCTTCATTAAGGATTTCAAACAATAGTTTAGTAAAATTTAAAAATTGCTATTAGAGTAATAATCTTCAGCATAATTTTGCTAATAAAATTTTAAAAATTTTAATGAGCAAATAAAATCAATTCTGAAAGACTATAAAGTTGAAATTTGATGCTCGTAAATGCGCTATTAAATTTGATATCGTAAGATAAAATGTAACAGGCAAATAATTTTTTTATGAAACCTCTAGAGTATTCAACAAGATTATCAATAGATCAAAATCATGTAATGTGGTGTGGATACAAATTTATTTTTAACAAATTTAAGCAAACATGTTATATAATATCATTTTGCATTATTTCATGGTTACAACACAATTCTGCTGTCATAAAAGTTTAAATTATGATAATGTTTCAATTTTTTAATAATGTTTAACATTATACTGTAATGTTATATGTATATTTTCAGTTATTGGTTTTTTTTTGTTTGTTTATAAGTTTGTATCGAGTAACCTCCTAAACGATACATGCTACCACTGCCAAACTTGGAAAGATTTCTTTTTATTATACATTTTAAAAATTCATTGAATAAATGAATTTAGAATAATTATTGCTGAAAAATTACAAATAATCCAAAAATCCATAGAATTTAACAATTCGGTCAATAGATGGGGCTGTGTCAAAAGCCTTCAGGATGGGAAAGTTTACTTTTCCTGATGACGACAGTGCCATCTATTGATTAGGTTGTTAAACTTTGTGGATCGTTAGATTATTCGTTATTTCTCAGTAATCATTATTATAAAAATTCATTGAGTAATCAAATTGTTTAAGTCAGATCATCTGAAAGAATCATACCGAGTTTGACAAATATGGCTTATATTGATTAGGCGATTAATGAACACAAACAAATAATCCAAATTATATATAGTTTATAAGATAAATAATTTAATATAAATAATTAATATTTAATATTTTATCTATACTTGTCTAATTAATGCGGCTATTTGTCAAGATGGTCAACAGTAATGACTTGAAAAATTAGGCAATTCTCTTGGTTAATAATCTCATAATTTTATTAATAAATTCAGAAAGAACCAATATTTTGGAAATTATAAGGGCTGTATTAAAGAGCAACTGAACTGTAACAGAAATTGTAGACAAAATCAACATTTAAAAACAGTAATTAACATCAAATTTTTTTCAAATATGTTTTCAAACTATATTCATGCAGTACCAAGCACACTTTGCTAGTAATACATACCATTGAAATAATAAAGAATGATTTATTATTTTATTATAATTATATCTCAGATGTAAAATTAAAATGTTACAAAAATATCAATAAAAGTGATTTTTTGCTATAAATATTATACAACATTTTAAATAAATTACAAACACAAAAAATTAATTATGTCGTAGTGCTCACTGATTTACTTTCTTTTGAATTAACAGAACTTGATTTGATCAAGATGATCAGATTAAATTTAACATTTCTCAGTGATATTTCGTTTTAATTTGGCTCAAATTTTCTCTCCATTTTTTGAAAAACGATTAATTAAACTATAGATGAAACCAGTTTCTAATTTCAATTTTGTATATTGATCTATAAACAGAATTTTAATATGAAAATTGAAAGTACCAGAAAAATTTTATATTTATGAATATTTATTCTTGCATAGTATATTTTTTACTATGCATACCAATTCATTCTTAAACTTATTTCAATCTTGCCCGTTGGTCTATTTTCCCAATCATATTCAAAACCTACCAATGTTACGATGGTGAAATTTTCATGGTGTATAAAAATTGATAACGTGCCACGATTTTTACTATATTAGAAGTTATGAAATAGGAATATAAGTGAAGTGAAAAAGCTTTTATATACGAATAGTATAAATCCATCCTTTCATTTATTAAAAACTAAAAATAGAATCGTGTATTGTTATCAATCTAATTAAAATTTACACAATTATTGATTTTGATGTGTTACGAAAAATAATAAAAATATAATAGATTAATAAGCCTATGTTTGGGTTTATCAATCTTTTTAAGACGTCTAATTAGAATAATTCTAATTATATATAGGTAATTAGACTTTGCCAATTACTTTGAAACACGTGGCCAATTTCGTCAAGAAAAATATGTCACAGTCATAAAGAGAATCCAATCATCCGTTACAAAGTTATTATTAGATAACTATGGAATAGATAATTGAATAATGCACGCTTCTTGATTAAGTTATGAGAGAAAGAAATTTATACTGCTTCGGCTTATACAAGATAAACCATCGAAGTTTGTTAAATATTTTTTTTTTTATTATTATTATAGGCATAGCTGTGAAAAAATATAGTACTAAAGATTTTCGAAAAATTTGATATGCACAGTCAAACTTTCATTTTAAAAAATACTAATAAAATGAATATTTAATATATATATAAGATATGATGCATTTCCTCCGTGAGTTTATGAAATTTTATGATAGCAGTTCAAAAAAATATCGTGATGAACTTTTTCTTTGATAGTTGCCTTTTTTTATAATATTTATCATATTTTCTTCAGCTAAATGAAATTGCATTTACTTAAATGCAGGTGTATGTCGAAATAATCTTCTCGTGTACATGACAATATTCATTACGGACATGTTTATTTACTATCATTAACTAAATGCCTTCAGGAAAATTTCAGCAAAGTTTACTCTGCAATAACTTTTCCAATCAATAATATATGACTAGAATATTTTTTTTTCATCTAAAAGTGATTTGCGCTTCGCTGTGACGTTTTTAATATAAATTTTATAAACAAAATATACTACAATTTATTATATATCTTAGATCATTTCTCTTAAAGAAAAAAGTTAAGAAAGTAGAAAGTTCAAAATACACAAATAAACATTTAAATTCAAATTTACACGTTTAAATGACAAACATCGAGGGTAAAATTGTTAAATGGTAATTATTTTTATTGTATATATTCAGAATAATCACTGGTCTTAAATGTCTATATATTGCCTTCATTAACATGCAAATTGTTACAATTTTAAACACTTCTGAAAACAAAATGTAACAAAGAAAAATTTTAAATAATAACATTACATCACAATGGCATATAAAAGCTTACTATAAACCTATTTCCTTTTGAATTTGCAGCAATTTTCCTATTTTTTTATTAAGAATAGAGTTTTACTTCAGTAAAAATATCAAAAATATAAATAAATATTTTTGATTGAAATAAAAAAATTCAATAAAAATAAAAATTTAAATTTGTTTTATTTAACAATAAGTAACTTAAGCCATAAAAATTTATTTATGATTTATTCGCAAAAAAAAAAAAAAAAAAAAATTTAATAAACTTAAAATATGCTAAACATAACCTATTGAAATTAAACTAATGACAGATTATATATATTCCTATGTTTTTAATTTTATAAATTCATCAATGCGATTAATATTATAGATTGATTATAATCTCTTTCGTTTAAAAAAAATTAGTGGTATGTATGGGCCATTAAAATCTGAATTCACATTATACTAGAAAAATCTGAATAGAAGGACATCGTACCAAAGCATACCATAAAATCTGAAAATAAAGATTATATAATCAGTCAGTAAATTTATTATCTATTCTTTGAATCATCATACATCGAGAAAACATCAAAACAGTAAATACGGTTTTTCTTATATTCCAAAGATATTATTCAACAAACTTCTTTTTAATTATTTTCTTCAAGAAACTGGAACTACTGTATATCTTCAACGTGTTTGAAAAAAGTTTTATTTGGAAAATTTGTTTCTAAAGGTTTTTCACCATTAGATGACAAAATGATTCGTTTCTCCAATATTAATGGTGTCTGAGTCAAGTTCAAACAAGATATCTAGGAGTGGCAAACAAAATTTCTTTTTAACTTTATTCTTAATGGTTAAATTCGATTAAAATAGATTTTTTTTTATTGTTTGAAATTTTATAATGAATGAATATAGAGATAATATTATTGTAATTTTTTTGAAAATATTGAACTTCATTGCTTTCATTTTTTTATAAAAATTAAGAAAATTTTCTCTTAATTTATGCAATATTCACATTAATTCATAAAGTATTCTAATATTCTTTATTTTTAATTTATATTTCAAAAATTTATAATTTTATGCATATCTAAAAAGAATTCATTCAATAGATACAACGTAGCATTGCTTAGAATTATTTAGATATTTATAAAATTTTCTCTTTAATATATCATACAAAAATTATAATAAAAGGAAAGAATAAATCGATTTTTTTTTCTTTTAGCAGAATATAATTTAATTAATTCAAAGAAAATGGCAATCGTCTATGCATTATCAACAACAATCAGTAATTATATTCTAATTAGTAGTTTATGTTTTAGACATCAAAAGGAATTATAATGTACTAGAAAATTTTATCATAATCAATATCTGATTTAAAAGTTTTCAAATGTACAGCAAAGCTAATACTACACTTAAAGTTGCTGAAATCTTCTAGGAATTTTATGATATTCACCTACGAATAGCAAAATTTTCTAAGATCAGTCATTCGACAATGCATTAAAAATTACAATATCGCATTTTACTTAAGAGAAATATCTAGGTATTAGATCAAATTACCTAAGAGATATATCTGAGGAAATATTTATAAGCAAATATAAAAGAGAAACAGTTGACTTCTGAAAATTTTTAATGAAACATGTTTCTACATTATAATTAAGTTATCGTAAACTTTAATGAGGAATACGTAGATAGATATTATATTACTTTATACTGTCGAATTCCGACTTTCAAGTTCCATTATGTCAAAAGAGTATTGAATAATTTATGGAATTAAAAATTTGAATTATAAATTATTAAAAAAAAATCATTCATTATCATTTTAGCATAGAATGATTTTTTTTTTTTTTTTTTGTTAAAATATTTAGTTGAATGTAAAATTAATTGATGTTAGTGCAACATTAATTAAATATAGCCGTTTATATTTAAAGTGTTACTTAATTATTATAACAGAATATAATTAATAATATTTGATATTATCTTGTATTATTAATTTTAGTAATAAAAAAAATAACTGTTTATGATTTTGCTTTTTAAACAACAAAAGTTACAATAATTTGAATATCAACATAATTTTCTTAGTATTGTTTTGAATAATAACATAAAGTTTAATAATTATTTATATTTTTCTTGGTGACGTAATAAAAATATTTAAATTAATTTCTTGATTCATTGTTTAAAAATTCTTATTCATTATTATAAAAGAGTCTGTAGCTTTTTTTTTTCTTTTTAATCAAATTTCTTAATATTTTAGAACACAAATTTTATTGTCTAGAATAATTAAAATATGGATTTATTTTTAATATAATTTAAGGAATACATTAATGTAGAAATTTGGATAAACATTTTTTTTTATAGATAATTAAATTATTTCACTTCTCTATAAGTATTCACTGTAAAATATCAAAAGTTTTTTAAATTTAAATAAATTTATTATTCATTTTTGCATCGCGAATATTATTCAGTGATAAACTAATTTTATGTTGTAAAGGTTTTAATTTCGGTTTTATAATAATATCATAAATTGGAGGAAAAATATGTAAAATATTTTTTTTTATTCCACATTTTCTATCTCACAATATTGAGAGAGAGGTCGGTGATTAAAGCATTTGTCACTGACTCATAGCGAAACTAATGATTGACTCACGTAATTGAAAAGATTACCACTAGCAGGATATTGGAAATTACCTGACGTGTAAAACTTGAATGCTATCAATAATTGTTGGCGGCTGTCATCAGACTAGAGGCACTGTTCGATGAATCAGGGATGAAAACTAGATTTACCACAGTAACTTAACGCCATGTAACTCCTTTACTGTATAGAATGCAACCGAATGGTCAATACTTTACCACAATATTCAAATGTTTTATTTCTGAGCCCTTGCTTCATTGATTTAATATCTCTGAAATTTTTATTAAAATATCGATATATTATTTGTCTATTAACGTTAGAACAAATAAGGAAAAATATTATCGAAAAGAAAAAATAATTAGGTGACATACAAAAGAAATTAAATTAAAATTATGTTAAGTAAATTAATTAAAAGTAACATATATAACGACGATAAAAAAAAGTATTCTGAAAAATAACTGAAGATAACAAAGAACAAAAAATAAATTTTATTTTAGCATTATTATTATCGTTGATAATATTAAAAATATTATAATTATGCTATTGATAATGTTTTAAATAAATGGAATTAATTTCTTAGGAACCAGTTAAGACATTCTAAATTATATGTATTCAGAAGAAAATTGAATATATTTAATTCGAATGAAAAATAAATCTTTCGAAACAAACCAAGGATTTAAATAATAATCTTTTCAAGTGAATCCGTATTCAGAAATAAATAAAAATATAAGTTTACCTGAATAAAAAGCGATTTTTGTGAAATAATTAAATTTGAAAGATATTGTTGATTATGTCATCTGCAACAATTATTGAATACCACAAATGAAATTTAGATTTTAGTAAGGTTTCATGATCCAATACAGACGAAAAATTACAATATTTTGAGTTATTAAACTTTTGGTAAGATTTCTTTTCGATGTCAGTTGAAAATATTTTCAAGAAAACTTTAAATTATTTGAATAAATCGTCAATACAATAAAACTAATTGGAGGAAGAATGACTTTAGTTCTTGTATCCATAAGTTTTATATATTAAAAAATTAAAATAAGCAGAGAATGGCTTTAATAAAAGAGTGAATGATTTAAAAATTATTGAAAACAGTACACAGTATATGACTAAGCTCCAGTTTTGTGCATAATCAGGGATGAAGCCGACCAGTTGGAAAAATTTGCTAATGATTATAAAATGAATTTTTTTTTTTAGATCATGCAGAATTTAGAACGGAGAAATGTATAGATGTGAATTACTTCAAAGTTTAATCTGAAAAAATAAAAAATAACAAATTTCGAAAAAACATATCGACAATTGATGTATTTTACTTTGGAAATTATGTTTATATTTAATGATTGAGTTCATCTAATAAACTCCATAAATGAAACTTGTCTATCAATAAGCATCAATTTATTACAATGATCATGCTTCTTACACATCATTATTTTTATTTTTGTTGTTTACATTGTTTTCATAGCAATATTTTTTTGCAATAAATTACTTTTATATTAAAGTTTTTCAGAAGGCTCAAAAATTATTAAATTATTTTAACTATTATCTATGTTAGATTAATGAAATAAATAATTCATCAATAAAGAGAATAAAAATTAGAGGATAAAAGATCACTTAAAATAGTAGTTTCCAAACTTCCTGTGTCTGTAACCCTTTTTTCATAAAAAATTGTTTGTCTCCTCATTTTCATAGAAGTCTAATTTTATAAATATTTTATACTTATAATTTAATACTACAAAACAATATACCATATTTTGTATAAATAAAGTTCTTATATGTAAAAAATATATATTTATTATGGTATAATCATTTTTAATACTGTACAATTAAACAAATCTTACAAAAAAAAATGAAAAATAGAATACATATTTAATACAATATAATAATTAATGCGATGGGTGGGTCTTATTTTTCAGCACAAATTCTCTCAAATTGGGTGATATCGCTAGTCGCAATTATTTTTCAATCATTAAATGAGATCGATATTTTGTCTTTAAAATAGCTACAGCAGAAAGTTTCTGGATACATGAATATATGTACTGTATTTATAACTCTTTTGCTTATTATTTTTTCGACACCAATTTGAATTTATTTTTTGCTTGTTTCTTTCAAAAATGATGTTTTTGGGACAATTCTTAGGCTCCCCCCTAGTGGGGCGGAGCGAGTCAATTCCAAGGAGGCGCGTAAGTCAGTGTTTTCCAAACTATGAGCAGTATTTTCCAAGCTACGCCCCCAGTGGGGGCGTCTCACAGTTTGAAAAACACTGACTTAAAATGATATTATAAGAATTTCGGATAATTTTGTATAGCCTTTATTACTATAATATTTATAAGTATTGCTGAATTCTTGAACTGTGTGTATGTGTATATAAGATATTACAATATAAATAAAGTTTATATAAGATATACATATCTTATATAAACTTTATTTATATAAAGTTTATATAAGATATGTATATCTTATATAAACTTGGAATATATCTTATATACTATATAAACTATATAGTATATAAGATATATTACTTACTTAGATATATAAACTATATAGTATATAAGATATATGTTAAAATGTGTTATATATAACACATTTTATATAGTTTATATACTATATAAACTATATAAAATGTGGAATATATAAGATATGTATATCTTATATATTCCACATTTATTAAATATGAAATTTTATTTCATATTTAATAAATGTGGAATTTTCGGATAGTGGAATAAATCTGTATACCGCTATCCGAAGGTACTAATAGTAGATACTTAAAGAAATAGAATTTTATATATTCAAGTATTTAAGAACATGGTTTATTGATGTGTACAAATAAAATTATTTTTTTATTTGGAGTTTTAGGAAGTGATATATATATATATATTACAATTTAACAAATTATAAAACAATAACGCATCAAAAACATTTTCAAAATAAGCATATAAACGATATCAATAATTGATACCAGTCAAATTACAAATTTTCAATAGTTAGTATAGAAATACACCAGTAGTTGAAAATAGCAACAAAAATTATTGTTGTTATGTAAGAATTCACTTATTTTATATCACAGCCAACAAAGTTCTAAAATTCATATTTCAGATGATCGTCAGAAATATATGATAATGATACTATTGGTAAATCAAGGATTTGGGATACATTTAATAACACTGATGTTATATATATACTCAACTATCTCCTCGAACCATCTTATTAGGATTTCTCTTATTATTGCTGTTTACTTGAAATAGGAAGTATTGCCATTTTAATGCAATATTAGGAAATTGTTTTGGCGCTTCAGAAAAGCATTTAACTACGTTTTTATCTGGACAATTATCCGCAAATAGATTTTTCCGGTTCAATTCTTTAATCAGGTGCTACATACTGTTTAACAGTTTTTATCTCAGATAAACCAGTTTTAGCCATGGTAAAAATCTATTCAACTAAAATTGTCTCTTCCAACTTTTAAAAGTGGATTCGGACCATCCAAGGAATTTTAGCCATCTTCTTTCGGTTTTATGCATTAATGCGAGGAACTGAGAAGCATTCCGCTGCAATAACTACAGAAGTTTCTCTAAGAATATCATCTATGTCAAGATTCATTTATTCCGTATAATTTAGCATTTTTCCTTTCAGGAAAGCATTTGGCGTCCTAGACAAAATCAAAAGCTATTAAAGAAACTGAAATTTGTCGTATTCCAATAGTTGAATTATTATTCATGGCTAACGTGAAGTATTGACTATTAGAGCGAGGAATATTATAATGGTTTTACGTGACTCAAACGTATCTATACTTACGGATTACTTGACAGTGATGTCAACTACCAAGAATAATGTGAAAATTTGCGTCAGTATATGATATTTTTCACATATGAAAAGCATGGTTAGAACCTAAATTCGCTATTATATCATAGTTATACATATTGAAATTATTATTAAGATTATCTTAAATAACATATTGCAAAACTAATAATATTCGGGATTTGTAATGCCTGGCAAGAAGCTTAATTCCTTAAGGATTTCCACAATAAACCAACAGTTAGAAAATACAGTATCGACAATCTCTTAACTAATTTAACGTTTCAGTTCAAAATGTTGGATAGACTGCTATCATGGTTATTGATTTACAAAGTAAATGGTAGCTCTATTCATCAGCCATTTAGAGTGGTTCTCAAAATGACGCTATACTCTTATTTAAAGGAATTTTACTTGAAAGTGTCAACCACTGATGCGTATCAACTACCGATGCTTTTATCTTAGTTGGAATAGCTATTAAAGTCATTATTTTAGTAGATAATATAATAATATGATTCTGATCATTATAAAATAATTATATTGAATTTAATAATTAGAAATGATTGAATTAAGAGAATGAGAAGAATTTTAAAAATTAGAGAGGAATAGAGTCAATATCTGGAGTGGAATATTGTGAATCTAGTCAATAAAGTTGTTAACTTCACTAATGATAAAAGTACAAATCTTCAGAATCGGCGATCGGTAGATAAAAAGGAAGAAGTAAGAGTTTCTGAAGCGTTCTAATAATTTTTAACGAAAGTAATTAACTCATTCGTCACTGGAAAATTTAATTGGTTTCGTATTATTAATCTTCTTAAATCTGTTACTTTCTAGAATTTAGATGGGAATTTAATTGGCAAAAGTTTAATATTTAAAAGAGTAAAATATTTTCAATATTATGAAAGTGCTCTAGTATACTCTTTTTAGTTAGCAGGTAATGATGAAGGATAATGTTTTCATTAATTTGGCAAAAGAAAAAGAAATGTCTCGATTTTTGAGAATCTAGAGTTTTTATACAAAATTATAAAGATACAATTTTATTTAAAATATCTGCGTATAAATTGAAAAATTGTAGCTTTCATTATAATATTATTGAATTTATGACCCGATGAAACTGATGAAGGAAACAGAAAAGTTCTGATTAACAAACTTATTTATTTCATCAGAAAAGTTTGAGAAAAAATAAAGAATTCAAAGTTATGGCAAATACTTTGAATTGTAGCTATATTTATATTATAATAAAGAAAATTATATTTCTATTCTAATATAACGGCATTTCAGTAAAATGTAATCTTTTCGAAGAAAGTGTCCATTAATGTCCTAAATTTTTTTAATCAGGAAAAAATTTTCTCAAGAAAATTTTTCCGTGATTGTTCAAAATTAGACTGATACTACCATATTATTTGAACGTACAATATAATACTATAACTAAATATAAGCACATATATATACACAGTATAATATTAGGCCTATATATTGAATTTTAATGAAAAAATCAATTAATATGGCAATATATAAAATAATTTATTATTTTATATATTGCCATCTTAATATCAAATATCATATTCATTATCTTAAGTATATTAAATAATTTATTTTATAATATAATATATTATTTCATTCAAAAAATTGTTCAGAAACTCGTCATATATCTTTTATTTGCCTATTCACATGATAGGATCAACATATTTAAATTATTTAAAATAATTCTATTAATCTACATGGGATTACATATTTTGTTATACTGAATTGTATTGTTTTTTATAACGTATCATGAATTTTCTTTTTATCTTACTTGTTATAGACAGATTACAGAATCATTCTCGCAAAGTGGATTTATTTTGCAGATATTTTCAGGTTATTTACATATCATCGACTCTTTCACTTGCGAAAGTTAATGCAATCTCAGAGGACAAAAGGAATAATTTTAGTGAGGATTTTCTATTTTCATTGAAAAATACTCTGTAGCTGTTTTATCTCCGGAGATGTTTTCCCAGGAGATAAAATAGTATCGGATGAATCACTGTATTCTAAAAAGAAACATTAGGTCTACATATTGCAATGAAAGAACTGAATAACTCCATTTAATCGATATAATACTACTACAGTTATTTTTTTATAATCAAAATTTGTGATAATTATAGTTTTTGAATTTATCATGTTATATTCAACGGCAATAATTTCTTATACTATTTATATTTTCTGCTTATCAAATAATATTTATTGTTTCGCTTGCTTATCAAACCAGAATTTATTGTTTCGCATACTATTTACATTCTCTGTTTATCTGTAAATATAAACATCTTCGAATTACATCAAAACTATTGTAACATATTTCGCTTTATAATATGAATCTGATTAAATATCCAAAAATTTTATTGTATTTATAATAATAAATTTATTAATTTTTTTAAATAAAATTATTTATTTTCATCTTATATGTAATGAAGAGAAATTTTGTGCAGTATTTTAATTGATCTCTGCAGAATTATCGTAATGTTGCCTTCTCTTCCGATCAACTACAATCATTCATTTTCGTTCATCTGTCTTTCTTCAGAATTTTCTACACAATACTTTGTAGACAACCATTCTAAAGAATAATAGCAAGACTTTAACTGCAGAAAACGAGAAATATGGCATGGAAAATGAACAATCTTTTAATCAGATTCATTATCAAATAAACGAGTTCTCCTGGTCAGAAACAGACCTTAAATCCTGTCAGCCTTAAAATTATCTTCTAACCGATTTGTCATCACGACTTTTCACATTAAATTATAACATTATCCACTACATCTCTGGAATCCTTCATAATTAAATTTTTCTCTATTACAAACTGAAGATCTTAATTCGTCTGCTTGGCACTAAATAAATCATTATAAGAACAGATTATAAATAAAACAATCAAAGTTTCTTATTAGCATAAACTTAATCTTGACAGAATAAATTGGAATATACAGTACTGTATAAATAGGTTACTTTACATAAAAATTACTTCAAAACTACTATTTTCTAGTCAGAACATTATTTATAGTAGACGTCATATATATATAATGGAATTATAAAAATAAAATTATATCCAATCATTCTGTACAGCACAAAGAAACGTGCTGGGGATGTAGAGTAAGATATAATGAAAGTATATCCTTTAACATTTTTTTCTTTCAAATCAATTTTTTTTATAAGCTCAACTTTCATATTCGTAAGAAAATGAGAATTTTCCATCATATATAAATAATATTGTTAGAATAAAAAATAAGGTTTATAATGAGGAAAATACTAAAAATAAAAATTTATTGATAGCGAATTAATAATAATTAATTGTAATAAGTTATTACAATTAATACAACTTTTATTTTAAATTAAAATTAAAATATATTAAAATTTAACTTGAGGATGATTCAATAAATTAAAATTTTTTTTTCTTTTAAAGAAACGATAAATACAAATATCTAGTCAAAATTTAAAAAATTATTTTTATTTATTTGATAAAATTTTTTAATAGTTTAATTTTTATTACAATAACTATATACATATATTACTGATTAAACAAATTATAATAAATAACAGGAATTAAATAAATATATTCACATTTTTTAACGATTAGAAATTTATTGATATTCAAAACAAATTAAATAACTTAACTGAAATAAAAATTTTTAAGTATCTAAATTAAACTATGAATGCTCTTAACTTTATTTAGTATTAGAATCATAAATGGAGATTTTAAAAAATTCAAAATGTATAGAATTAAATAATCCTCATAGTGCAAAACTGTGTGTTAAGATGGGTCCTATTAATAAATCTGAATCTTTTAAATTCAATTTTTATGAAGTATAAAAAAGGAAGATATCTTAAATTTAAAAAAAAATCGTGTTTATTTACTCTAAAGTAAGATTAATGTGAATAAATTCAACAAGTAATAAAATGTGTCACTCTGCGATAGAGAATTCCTGTTTTTCCTCTAGCAATTCAAGCGATTTTTATTTTATATATCGATATTTAGTAAGATAAAGATTAAAAAAAGGAACAGGTTCCGAAAAAATCGCATCCAATACTATCCGGAAAGTAGCAATTCTTATCTTCGTCGCTATTTTAAAAGATAGACAGTGTCAGGAAATTTGTAGTCGTGTAACATCTCGAAGCAAAGATTTTTTTTTCTCTTTTGAAGAAACGGTGGATTGGCTCTCAAACAAGATTTAAAATTTCACACACTATTTTTAGAATTATTTTTCTTCATCGGTAACGTCTTTTTTGACTTCAATAACCATCTATTAACAGAAAACAATCGATAATTACTCATAAAAGAAGAAAAAAAACAACATATTCATAACTGTTTTAATAAAAATTCGATGAATTATTATAATATAGGCTATATATATTCCTTTTATATAATTTCTTATTTTTGTAATTTAAATTGAAAGTTATTGAAATTTTGCATGAAAGTAATGCAATACAATTTATCTTTTGTTCGAGTTTTGTTAGATTTCTAGTTTGATTTCTTTAGAATACAAAAAAAAAAAAAAATGAGAATTCATTTTAATGACATTTTATAACTCTAAAATTTGCATAACATCGGTCGAATAATTTTCTAAATAAGGAAATATAAAAGGAAACATAAATTGAAAATATTGAATTTGATTAAATTTGATATATTCAATTTATAAATTTATAATTCTGAGAGTTCATTTAAATTTACAAGACTGATTAACTGAATTTTAATTGATCTTAATGAGATCATTGCTGAAAATTATAACTTCCGATATCTCATTAAATATTTTATTTTTAATTAGAAATATATAAATATATATATATATATTTTTTGTTTTGCAAAATGTCAGCTTATTTTTAATTATAAAATTATCAATTACAGTAATCTAGAATATTTTTTTTAACATTATTATATTAAAATTTTATAAATGAGTTTACATACATATTTAAATATTAAAATTTAAATTAATTTTTCTTTCTAAATCTTTTGCAATTTTCTGAAACATTAAACTTTTCTTTTTATAAAATAAAATAAATTTTTAATGGAAAACCATTGAAATTACTTCATGGTTCAATAACAGTTTCCCTTACTATTGATTTTTTTTTAAATTGAAATATAATATTTTATAAAACATGAGTTATAAGTTTAAAACTTTATAAATATATATATATATATTTTTTTTTTTCTTATCTTTATAAAAACTTAAATAATTTCCTGCCGAAAATTGATAAAAGTTTTCTACAATTTAAATGCATTTTCACTTTTTATATTCATGAATATCATTTGGTAGAAAAGAAAATAAAAAGGATTAAATAATCTGATACGAACTTCGGTAATTCGAAATATGCAAATATTATATTCTGTCAAAATAATACATGGCTTGACTCTTTCACAAAACTATTCAATCGAAAAATAGAAGATGATGGTTGAAACTCTGTTAAGAAACAGAAGTGGTGAATTTAATACATTCATATTATTCAGTACGTTAGAAGAGAAGATGTATGAGTGCCTAACAGAAAAGTCTCTTTTCCAATCTTAACGTGTTAAACGTTATAATTGAAAAAATACTAAAGAAATCGAATCTTCATAACCATAAAATCAATTCCGTATAATTTCCTTTATTTTCAAAATTCTCAAAATTTTTGGTGCATAATTTATAACAAAATGTGAGAGACTTCGTCTTTTGCATTTTTCTTGATTTTCCCTTCCAGAAAAAAAAAATTCTCCTTATCACTCACTTATTAATTTTCGATAATATTTAAAATACATTTTTAAAATTGTATTTGGCATAAATTTAATTTCTAGGTATATATATACCAACAATAAAGAGAATTTGAAAAAAATTAAAAAAAAAAATTATTATTATAAGATTTATTAATAATAATAAAATTAAATTTATTCTGGTAATCATAACTTAAGACAATTTCAATTAAGTGGTTCGTTCGCATCGGATTATTTAATTTAAAATTTGAATAATTTTTAAAAAGTTAATATGTTGTAATAGATGGGAAATGCTACGAAAATTAAACTGGTTTAAAAATAAAAATAAAAAAATAAAACTTGGAGTAAAAAAGTAAAAAAATCATCTAGTATATCATGAAGAGGTTGTTGCAAATAATATGGGAGGAGAACCTGATAGATAAAGACAGGTATAGCCTAGTTCATCCATCCGTGTTAAGGCAGATTTTGCAGCTGGCAAACTCCCAGTGGATAGAAGTAGAGCTAAAGCAAGGCGACCGTGCGTTCTCCATCATTAATCATTTCTGGTGGTTGTTAGTCCTTCCCTACTAAAAGAAAGAATTTGTTTCTTTGTGTGCGTTGAGGAAATCGTTATGCTTTACGCGAAAAAAAAATCGATTAAATATTTCATTAGAATATTATATTAATTTTCCCAGGTTTTTTCCCCCGATAACGAAATTTTATTATTTACACGAAACTGAATCTGTATCGCTTTCTTTTATATATGATTAAAATAGGAAAAACAATATACATGCACCTAATATTGATAAATATTTGTTTAGTTACTTTAAATGAAAAGAAAATTGCAAATGTTCTTCGAAACAATGCATTTAATACAAGTTTCGTTGATTATTAATATTAATTATTTATTTTATTCTTTCTATAATGTTCTGCAAGTAAACCATATTCCCATTTGGAGAGTTGAAGCAAATTATAGTCCATTATCCGTTCTAAAAGCAGCATAATATGCATTAAGTACTATATTAAATGTACTTTGCAGGAAATCTTTATTGATGGAAAATTTCCTCGGGGATTGACATCAAAGTCATTTGGAGAAAATACGTTCCTTTAATCTTGAGATGTGACTGCAGTTTTCCATGTTAATTCCGGTAGGTAGTAAGCCAGATAATATTTTTATTAAATAGTTCTTGCGACATTTTAATTTTCTTAAAATATTGAAACACATAGACAACTAAAACTTACATATAATCAAAAATATAATTAATATTTTAATTATTTTTTTGAATATTTTATGTCCTCTCTTGTTGATTCTGAAACTGTTTATATTCGTCGAAATAATTTTAATTTAATAAAATTATTTTGAATTTATTTCCATTTGTTGCATATAAAATTCTGATTTAACCTTCAAATTTGATGTTAAGCTTTCACTCTAATTAAATATTCGCTATCAAAGGCATGTAATGTTGTTATTATTAAATAGTAATTGCAAGATGACGAATTTATTCAAATATCTCACGGCAATGTCAGAAAGACATAACGACATAATTCTATTATTGTGAAACTTTGTAAATCATTAAAACAAATTTAAACATGTAAATATATAAAGTAAACATGTATACATTACATCGAGTTCTATTATACGTAATAAAATATCAATAATTATATCAATTGAAGTCATAAACATAATTTAAAATATTATATCCACAATATAAAGTATAAAAGAAAATTTTCCTCTCAATTTTCACTCTGTTTACTTATAATTAAGAAATTGTTTATAATATTATCGAAATTAATTTTATTTTATATAAATTTAGAAAAATTTTTTTTTATATATTTTAAATATTAATTCTTTAAACTGTATATATAATATTATTTATTATAAAAAATCATAAACTGTAACAAATCAAATTATTAGATTTATAATTTTATTCGAGTCAGAAGTTAAAATTTAAACTTTTATAAATTCACATTTTTAAAAGTATGGAACGTAATTAAAATAAATTAAATAACTTTATTAAATATAAAATTAAATTTAAAAACTATGTATTTTAAAGTTATCAAAGCATATTAAAATATTCATTCTTAGAAGTATCTTCCATCGATCCGTTGAAATTAATTTTATGTAAGTTTATAGACGAATAACGTTATTTTAACAAAATAAATTATAAATATTAATAGTTATAATTGAGAGAGATCAACATCAGATAATATTAACAAAATTAATTGAATAAAAAAGCATTCTTTCCGAAAAGAAAGCCATCAATAGATGCATAATCATATTTTTTCCGTATAGAATCCGAATTTCATTATCAAGAATATTAATTTAATTAGCTTTTATTGAATTTAATTCAGAATTAGGCAATTAAAAATCATTTTAATAAACTTATGTTTTTAAAATATGGATATTTGTTTTTTTATTTTCTGAATTTTCTGTATATTCTCTTCTCTTATAGTTCTATCACTCATTTAAAAATAATGATGTTTTCTGTGAGGCTTTTTAATGGAATAAGTTATTCACTTATTTTTGTTGAACATTAATCATATAAAAATATATTTATAAATTGGATAACGCAAAATATAAATATGATCTCGCTAATCAAAATATCTTCTACGTTCATTAATCACTCGCGATTCAGACATGATACACTTGATCGAACTTTTCGTATATATATATTTAATCCGTCAATAACACATAAAATTAAATTTTTAAATAAAAATTTCTGTTCATAATATATGCAAATTATGGTATATTGTTGGGATTTATATAACCGATATTTGAATATAAAGTAAAAATTAAAAAAATATATTCCAGATTAATATTATAATTTTATCAAATCTATAAAAGAAAAAAAACAGACGCAAAAATTGAAAAATTATACGAATTATTGGTTCGTATAATGATCGATAATAAGTAAAGACAATAAACTATATAAATGTTTGAAATGTTGATCATTTCTTAGTGAATAACGAATACCAAAATGTAGAAACTCAAAAACTGATATGAATAAAAGTTGAGAGATGATAAAAATCAATTTTAGAAATATAGTATAATTTACAAATTATCATTTATTTTCTTTGAAATAAAATTTTCTTTTGTGATAAATCAATAGAGTTGAGATAATATTGTTAAAATATTTCAGCTTTCTATAAAAATTTAGCTTTTACTTCCATATATGTGCTGACAGATTTTTAGATCATATGAGGTTTGACTAAATTTCATTATCATTATTGTTGACATATTCAAAAAGACGCACACAAATCACTCAGTAGAATAATCAAAACAAAACTTTAATGGTCTAAATACTTTACAACCTAACATGGTCACAGAACTAGAAAATTCTAACAAAAACCAAAAACCAAAGGGGAAAACAAAAGGAGAACAAAAGGGGGCCAAAGAACAAAAGGGGAAAACAAGAGCGCCCCCTTGTACAAGAGAGCAATAAAAACACTCTAGCCTAAAAACTACCCAATGATATTAATTTCCTCCCATAGAACTACATCCAATGTAATTATGTCAACAATTATAAGTTATTTTTTATAGATAGACAAAGATCGTATTGAATATTATCCTTATTTTAATGCATTGCATACTAATATAATGATTATCCTTCATCAAAATTTTATATTTAGAAATTTGTAATTTTTACATGATAAAGTCAATGATTTTCTGCTCAGAGAAATTTTATGAAGTTTCCAATACAGTTTGTATAATGTTACATAAATTTTGGTTCTATTGGATCTTTTATCACTACTATCATTAATAATTGATACATCAATAACGATTATTTAATTCTAATCATATACAAATGGGTTAGATCGAAGGATTATTGTTGAATTTATTCAAAATTTACCATGACTTTAAATTTTCTTCAAAATTAGCATAATACTAGATATATTCCGGAACGATAATGTCTGTGCTAAAGCGTTAAAAGAAGTTACTACTAGGAAATATTAATAGCTTATTTTTTTGAATAAAGTTCAAAGCTTTTAATATTATTCTCGTATCAGACAAATATGTTTTATGTAAAAATTTTAACTAACATATCTGAAAGAACAAATCATTTATTTAATCCTCATTTTAATTTAGTGTCGCTATTTATAATGAAGGAAACGAAACTTTAATATTCAAGATTTTCTTTCTTAAAATGACACTTAGATACCATCCAAGAACTCGCGTGACAACAGATTTATTTCTTGATTGTTCCATCAAAATTTTTGCAGGACAAATTGCGTGAATGCAACTTCCAACAAACAATAAGTTTTATTATTATTTTTATTATTACAGAAATATTATAACGTTAAAACAAGTAACATAGCAAACTTGTAAATTAAGTTAGAAATTTACAAATTCTTTCATATTATTTTTGAATTTACCTTTTGATTCATACTTCACTTAGTTAAAATATAACATCACAAGAATCTTCTTATATACAGTAATCAATAATAATGATAAAAATCGGATAATTATAAAAAAAAAACTTTTAATTTTAAACTTAGAAAAAAGTACTAAAATATAGCGAATTTTCTTTTGTAAAAACTAGATAAAATATGCCATCAGCACTAATTAACAGGTCTTGGAAAACATTGTGACAAACACAAAACAAATTCATTAGATATGTAATAAATCTCTGATAACGTTGAAGTTGATGCTAATGATGTTATTCTATTCACCGAACTCGTAAATCAGTTATCGTAAGAGACTCCTTTAACAAAGGAAGATGAAGAGAGAGAGAGTCCCATTTACAAATGAAGAAAATGAATTATTTGGGATTTTAAGTGATAATATAATCATTGATGTCTATTAAATGAAGCACAAGAGGGAGGTAAAGACTGATGATATTGTTGGTTCTACTAACTAACACAATATAATTATCCTATACATGATGTGTGGTATTTAGTTTCGACATTTGTTTGATGTTTGCGAACAAGAACGGATATGTTTCATCAAATTCTGTATTATAGTCGCTTGTGAGAACAAGTAACATTATTCATTTCTCTAATAAAAAATAATAATATTTAAATATTCAGATATACATATAATTCATTTAACGTTATAAGAAGCATCGAGTTTAATTCACAAACCTTTATTTATTATTAACTGTTTATTTAATCCGAAAATCTTTTGCATTAAATTACTCGAATTACAGTAAAAATATAGTTTTAAATATACTTAATGCAATTCTGAGCTTTTTATTTCAGTAATTTGAGTTCACAGTTGAATATCTCTTATATATATCTGATCTAATTTCTTGAATAAAACAAAGATTATTATTAGAAGCATAATTATATGTAAAATAGCAAGATTTAATCGAGTTATAATGAAACTAATCATTAAATAATTGCTTTATAAATTAATTATTAAGTTGGTATTTTTCTTTTTTTTACACCTTTACTTATAAAAGATTAAACACACTCTTGGCTTATCACTTAATACTATCTGTAATAATTTAAAAGAAGATTACTTATTAATATGACTAAATAAACGTTAAAAAGTTTAATGTTAAACGGAACTTAATATTATCGTATTAAGAATATTTTGAGGTTTTAAGGTGAATTTTACGTTTGTAATCAAATATAAAAAAGAAATTTATCATACCTCTGAAAAACATTAAATTGTTGTTATAAAATTATAGACTTAATCTGTTTAAAAAATAAATCAATTGTGAATAAAAAATTAAAAATATTAAATTGAATTCTATCCATTTTTAACTCAGGTCTAATTGAAACCATTCGAATTGAAGTTTTCTTGTAATTTGGAACAAATCCAATCAGGTCACTACGTAAGGGCGTTTCAACTTTCCACCTATTTTCTGAAAAGCTAAAAATTTAAACTTGTCATTTACAAACACCTTACAATCATTGCACAAAGGAATGAAGAAAGAATAGAATGAGCAATTTTTCACTATTTTCCAACAATTGTCTCCTTAGGAAGTTATATGGAGTTTTCAGTGTCAAACACAGAGATGCAGGAAATTGTTTAACCTTTCCATCATTGTAATTCCATAAATTTTAATCGTTTTTAATTTACTTTCATCAGGAAAAAAGGATCCTTATAAAATTACCATCATGTCTGTTGTCTGTTATGTATTTCCTAATAATTTCTGAATTACTTATTCCATTTGCGTGAGATTTGATAGTAATGTTATAATATTAAAAGTACTTCGATACCGCATCGTTTAATTCTACAGAATAACATTTAATTTTTATCAAAATTTTGTATTAAATTATTAACAATAGATGGCGCTAAATGTTATCCTGTGCCAACACTTAGCGCCATCTGTTGTCATAATATAACGTTAATCATTCGAAAGTAAAGGACACATTCGAAATAAAGCGGTTTTATTTTTTCCGGGATTACTAATTTATTGATTTTAGCAATTTAATTGTTTAAACAAAATAAATCTTAATATCAAATATTCAGTGTGTTCCTATGCAATAACAATAATAATGTTTATTTAAACTATTAATAGGAACTGCAACTCATTAAATTTAAACATTATTGCAAATATCTTCGAGTTAATGCAAACAATAATTTAAAATATTGCCTATATAATAATATAATATAATAATTATTATATTATAATAAAATAAAATTATAATAAATTATAATTATAATAAAATAAAAGTGTGTCTTGTCTATATAATAAAAGTGATATTCTTGGTATTGATATATAAATGATATAAATTTTATCTGTAGAATATATATATAAAACTATATAATATTTCTTCAGATTATTTTTATTAAATTGATAAATAATTATATTGATCTAAACAAATTTAGTTTTAATTTAGGAGTATGTCAACGCACACACACACACACACACACACACACACACACAAATGTATATGTTGCGGGTAATATGCGAAATCCGCTTAATGTCGAGATTAACCGCAATATGTCAACATTTTACAAATACAGTGAATGAAGACAGAAATAGAAAGTAATTTATGTTATTTTCATCCTTATCCGGATAATCTCAACATTAACCAATAAGAATTAGATAATGTTGAAGTCTATTTGTAAAACTAAACACAAACGACTGCAACACACTACAATAAGTATTATTAAGTATAAGAATTTCTAGCAGGAATGCAAAAATAATAAAACAGTAAAATTTACCGTATATAAAAAATTATAATAGAAGATGATCAAAAATTCTATCTCAAAACTTCAGGAAGTGATAGAAAGAGACAAGACAAGCAGTTTTTGTCTTCACAATGTAGCCTCTCCGGGGCTTAGATTTTGAGCTTCGCGCCTTAGAAGAAGTTTGTCTTGAACCAATTCGTGTCGGTCGAATTGTGTTTCATTTCCGCTACGTTGAAAGACTACCGAAGACGCTGATTTTTCTGGAAACAGTTTTGTTCACATACGAGGCATGTTTTACGCGGGAGCGATGCATGCCTCAACACATAGCCACAACAGCTATGTGTGAGCTGAGGAAAATTCTCGAGTAGGACTTCCTCCTGGCTCTCAACATCGTTGTCTGCGTTATTGTTTGG
>WUQG02415892.1:0-15715 GCA_011317285.2 Androctonus mauritanicus | reverse complement strand
TCTGGGGAAGAGAAATTTCCAATGTATCCCTTCTTCTGCCAAATATTCAGCTAACACCTTGTCTGACTTATTAACCATATTATATAATTTTTTGAGCTCTGCATTACTTCCACAAAATTCTTTGTGTTGCCGGAAAACAAGGTAGCTGATTTGCTCTTCACAGAAAAATCTTTTCAGAGTATTAATAAAAGCTTGAGTTGTTAGCTCTGTTATCGTCTACCATTTCCTATTGCTCGAGAAGCAAAGTAAACAAAAATAGCCACAAGATTTTTTGATAGACTCCTTTCCTTTGATTTTTATATTTAATCCAAAATGGTCCACAAAAATTGATTCCTACATAGTTAAAGGGAAAATTCTTATTCACTCTTTTTTTGGCAAATTGGTCATTATTTGTTGACATGTTATAGGCTTAATTTTGAAACATACTGCATATTCATGAACCATCCTTATATATATATAAAACAACCATTTATCAGCTAGAACTTTTGCCTAATGTGGTATAATAAATTTTAAAATCCCAAATGTAAATATTTTTGATGAAAGTATTCTACAATTAAATAAGTCATTTTATGCTTTGCAGATAAAAGAATCGGAAATTTTTTGTCAAAATTAAGATCACTATTTGTTTACCTTCCTCCAGTACTTAAAACTCCATCCTTATCAATGAATTGATTAAGTGATTTCATCTGACTATTATAGGAGATCATACCATTCTTTCGAAGTTCTTTTATCTCTTTATTGAACTCCTCACTCTGAACTAATCTAATCAAAATCTGCTCCACTTATTTCCTCTGAACCTGATGGCCCTATTTGTTTAGACTTCTTCCTACAATTCTCAAGAAATCTTGAAATAACTTAAGATACAAATAATCTTAGTATACCTATTATTGAGATTAAACAGTTCACAAATAAGTGGATTAACTATCACATTAAGTGCTGGTAAGCAACTCTTGAGGTCATTAATTTTAAAAGTTTTAAGTTCACAATTAGCTTCCCACTCCATCATTGCAGGAATGTCCCTACAAGGATATTCACTCTCAGATAGAAACATGGGCCATTCCACCAAAGCTTACTCTGAAGTAACTTATCTGCATCATTCCTCTTGAGATGAGATCTGCAGGATTATTTTCCAATGAGATGTGGTCCATTGACACATGATTGTTAAATTCTGTATCATTTTCCCTCTACAAATGTCTTTAGATGATAGGATTCTTTCTGGATCCATGAAAACATTATAATGGAGTCACTCCATAAATATGTGTTAGTCACATTAATTTTTAAGGAGTATGACACTCGATTCATTAATTTTGCCAATAGAACTACTGCACATAGCTCTAATCTTGGGATAGTTGTTCGTTTAATATGGGATTCTTTTGATTTGCTTGGTATTAATTTTACTGTCATCTTACCTTCTCTTGAGCTAGATTTGCAGTAGACTACTCTTCCATATGCTGCTTCCAAAGCATTCACAAACCCATGCAATTCTATGGTTGTAGTTCCCTCCACCAAAATATATCTTTCGATGCTTAAATTATTTATGGATTGTAGGGACATTATAAAAATCTACCATTCTCTAACCTCCCTTTTAAGAACTAGGTCACTCCAATAGATCTTAAACAGCCATAATCTTTGTAAGAGTATTTTTGCTTTAGTCACTACTGGTCTTAACAATTCTAGTGGGTTGAATATTCATGTAATTGTTGAGAAAATGGCATGTTTGGTCTAAAGAGCATTTGATTCCAGTTGTATGTTAAAGGAAAAACAATCTTTCTTAGGTTTTCAAACAATTCCCAATGCTTTTATCTCTTTCAGGTTGGAAAATGTAATCATTTCTGATAACCATAGCTAGTTCCAGATTGTTACTACACCACTTGTGCAGCTTCATACCTCCTCTTGCTAAAATCCCAATTAATTGATGTTGTAGCAGTGGTTAGTTCCTCTGCTCCTGAGAGGACATCATCCATACAAAAATCATTCATTAGTATTGGTGCTGCCAGTAGAAAGTCCTTAGCCTCATCTATGATAAGCTGATACAAGGTCCTCATAGCCAAATAAGGCATGCTTACTGTACTGTATGTAACTGTTGCTAGCTCATAAGTTTTGATTTGTCCATCAATGCTATCCTTCCACAGAATCCGTTGGAGCTTTCTCTGAATGGGATATATCCATAAAATTCTGTACATCTTTTCAATGTCAGCTGCAAAGGCAAACTTACGTTTTCGGAATCTTATCATTATTGAAAAGAGCTCGTCTTGTATAACTCCCCCCATTATATTGTAAGGAATTTGATAAGTTCTTTTTTGTTATCGAAGAAGACGCACTGAAAACAACAGAGTTTTGTTGTACTTTATCAGGTTGATACACACCAAGATGGGATATGAAATACATTCCCTTTTTTCTTCACCATTTTTAATCTCATTCATGTGTCTCAACTCCTTATATTTGCACATAAATTCTCTATATAATGATAAGTATCTTGGTTTTCTTATCAGGGGTTCCATAACAAATTCAACCTATTAAGAGCAATATCTCTCAATCTTTCCAAACATGTTGGATTGGCTTTTAATGGCATTTTATACAATAAGTGCTACTTCTCGTGTGGGTCCCTCAAAAGTGCTCCTCGCAAATCATTGTTTCTTTTACTTTTAGTTACCTCTGCCTCTATATTCTGTTTCCCAAAATTTTCTCATAGTTGTTTTCAAATCAACATGATCTTTAATAAGTCCACAGTATGTAGCATCCTCTTTTGAGATCAGTGCATTTCCACTCACTACATAGCCAAATACTGTATTTTGTAAGATCAAACTGCTATCCAGAATATGTATTTGGTCTGGTTTTAAAAGCTCATAAAAAATTTTTGCACTCAATAACAGATTGATGTGGCCAAGCATATTAAAATTCTCACCTGCAAGTTTTATATCAGCTATTTTTTATAGACTAATTTCCAGAAGTTTAGAAGGTATGAGTTCCATAATTTGAGGAACAACTAAAAGATTCAATTCTCATTCATAGATCTTAGTTAAATTCATTACAGTTGCTGTAACTTGGAACCCAACTGTCAAAGTTGAATCATTTAAACCAGATATTACTATATTGAACTTTTCTTTTTTTTTTACTTAAGCCTTTCTACACATTTCCTAATTATAAAGTTAGACATCGATCCAGCACCTATTAATCCTCTCACCTAATGCTTATTTCCCAATTCATCACTTAGAAAACAGGTAACTGTACTTAACAGAACTGTCTTTACCTTACTAATATTGCAACTCATTGCCATAAATAAGTTAGTCATTATTGGGACTCTGGGTCCTCATAGAAGGTGCAAATTCAGCTGCCAGCAGAGAGAGAAGCACACAACTCTGGTGTTCATTTTCCCTTTCTTCTTTAATATTGGAGGAAGATCCTGTATTTACCTTCCTTCTTGGCAGTGTCCTTGATTCAGTTGAGTTTTGTTCTTGTTCAAAGAGTAGTGTCAAATGATGTCACTTTTTGCAAATGACACAGGAATATTTTGAGTTGCAAGTTATAACTTTATGAGGTGCAAGGCAGTTAAAGCATAAATTATTCTTTTTCATGAATTCCACTCTGTCATTCACTGTTAGCTTCTTACAGTTGTAACACATACAAAGGATGATCTCCACCACATAAATTGCATTTAGATCTTTTTATATTGGATAAAAATACCTTGGATATATTTCTCACATTAAATTTTTTTATGATAAACATGAAAGTCTTCTGCTTAGAATTTCCCACAAAATGCACTTAATAGAAGTCAATTTCTTTTGTTAATTCCATTGGCCTGAACCAGCCATCTGTTTGCCTCACACTTATATGGGAGGCAGTTTCTTTATCTAATGTTTGATACAACTTGTCTGACAACTATGAGATCCTTTAAGGATTCAAAATCTGATATTTTTTCAATTTTAAGTAATAATCCCAGCTTGTTAACTGGGAGGCTAATTGTATGTGTGTTTTGTTTGGCTATTGGGAAGTATCCCTGAAGTTTTTTTCAAGCAGGATTGAGGAGTTAGTTCAAACTCTCTCAATACAATAGATTTTAATCTAGCATAATCATCAAGATCACAATCACTCATATGTGTAATTATGTTAGACACTTTCTCTCTCAGTAAATTTAAAAGAATCTCTGCTTTATACTTCTCATGAACATTCTTCGAAACGAAGGCTCTTTCTAATGAGGAAAAGAAAAACTTCCAGTCTTCTGGTCAGTTCAGAATGTTGATTGTCAAGGTATGGATACTTTTAACCAAAGAGTCCAATGATTCTTGTTTATCGGCTCCATTTTCCATTAAACTATCAACTTTCAACTCCAAATATGAGCCAACTCTATCTTCACTTTGGCTCTTTCTAACTTAATCTTTTCTAACTCTACTTGTCTCTGTTCTTCTGCCTTTCTATCCTCAATGACCAAAATTTATAAAGTCTATAATAGTTTTGGGATTACTTATATATTTCTCACTGTTTTTAATGACATCCGTTAACTCTATGACGGTCGGTTTCTCGACTATAGTTTCTCTTAGCTCTTTGGCAATAAACTTAAGGTCTTTCTTGGCACCTCTGAACATGGCAGGATCTTAACTATTCACCATGCAAAGTCAAAGATAAATACTAAAGCACCTACTTGGTTGCACTCGAAAGCTCGGACTTCAATTCTTAGATTAATCAATTATCCTCCTCAACAGACCAAATGTTTTTCAATAAACTCAGCAAAAGAGGAAAACATTATACTCACTAAGAAAGAAAAACTATACTTCGTTCCAGCAAGGAACCCTCTTTGTTTATTTGGTTTATATTGAATTCACACTTCTCTTGTTCACACATTAAAAGGGTGAAGAATTCCACCCAAAGACCACCAAAATTAACATTCTTTTTTTTTATTGCTGCGACACTATGAATTTGAGGAAAAGGTTTGAATTAATCTTGACTTCATTCACTCAATCTGTTGTTTTCCTTCAATTAAGATTGGTGATAGCAATTGTCATTTCAATATTTATGATTTTATTTTTTGGCAATCATATTGACTTTGATCTCTTCTCCTGTCTGACATTTGGCATTCATTTTTGCACTAAGGAATTATTTATGGAGATGCTAAATAACTGTAACATTCAAATTTCTTACTTTTATACAAAAGATCATTCAAAAAATTAAATCTAAAATCTAATTATTTCATTAGTTTTACAAGTCAATTCAAAGCATTATTTTTGAATTTTTTAATTTCACTTTATTTTTTATAATAATACAAACTTATTTTGATGAATTCTACCATTAATAAATTGCTCATCTGTAATTCTGTTAACTTGTTTTAAACAAAAGATTAATTATTTTATATAATCAAATTTTAAGAATGCAGTGAGGTAAATGGATAAGTCAGCAGTGAAAAAATATATAAGAAAGTAGGGGAATTTCTAGATAAATTAATATTTGCAATGAATTTGTTTATAATGCATTTTTTCTGATGGCATTATATTATAAAAATGTATTTAAAAATATAACTATATATCCGAATAAAAAAAAAAAGTGTTTTATTGGATTCGCTAATAGAACGAGTTTTCCAACCTCTAAATTTTGAATCTAAAAATAATTTGAGAAATTAAATAAATTTTGCTTTATAAAATTGGACTTATAGTAATTTTATTTTAGATTTACAATAAAATTTGAATAAATTTTCCTCTTCATATATCTGCAAGGAATGCTTTTCATTTCAAATATATCTGCTGTTTTAACTTTTAACTGCAGTTGATTCCTTCGTTATCCTAGATAATTGAGGATCAAACTAGATGCATAGACTAAAACAATAATAAAGATATATGGAAGAAGCTTTCTCTGTTGAGATTCAGAACTCTAAAGTTATTCCAGAAGCCAATTTTGTTACCCAGACAATACAGAAAGCCCATATGTTATGAACTTGATTTGAAAATTGATTTTTGAAGATATTTTTTTTTCCCTTATGATTAATTTTCTTTTTTAATGAAGAAAGGAAATATTAAAAATCTCTAATTAAAACTAAAAATTCTATTAATTGCAAATAAAATTTATTCTTTTAATAAATGCTTTAATTTTTTTTAATATTAATCTGTAATAATTTTAAATTTAGTGATTACAAATCTGATTTTAATTTTGAAAAAAACTTTAATTGATATAACATTTGAGATAACAAATATATTAGCAAATCAACAAAATAAATTGAGCAATAAAATAAAGCTTGTTTATTAATTTGAATATGATATTTTTTTTATAAAATTTTATTATTACAAATAAAGTTCATAGATTATTAAATTTTAAAATATTTATTTTATAGTTTTCTACCAGACACATTAATTGGACCATGTAGTTTGATATTTATGATCTCTCTCTATAGACAATCATTAGCAGATCATTTACTGCAACAAACAAGTACTGTTATTAATACAGGTATTATTATTTTATAGCAAAATAGTACAGTATTTATAAACATTAAAATTTTTCTCATATATAAATAAAATTAAGCATTTAGAATATTTTTTTTATTGAAAAATAAATTATTTAAATATAGTATTATATTAATGGTTTTCATTCCAAAATTAGAAAATATTGAATGTAAAATTTCAATACTATGCTAACAAAAGTAAAATTTTAACTAATTTTTAACTTTCAGATATGCTCAATTTGTAGTGTCTGTTCTAAATTGATTAAAATGAAAATTATTGTTTTGTTAAATATATAATAATTATTTCAGAATATGTTGTTATTGCTTTTTAAGTAGAAAAATTTTATTTTCATAGCTTCTGTTATCAAGTTCAATAATGCCATATTGAAAAATAAAAATAATTGTTTTGAAGTGAATCCTTATTGTGACTATTTCAAAAAAAGACAAAAATTTTGCATTTTTTATCTTTACTGAGTTATATAAAAGATTATAAATTAGATATACAGGGTGATCTATTAAAAATGATATGTATAAGTAGAAAAGCATGTAGTGAAAATAAATTTCTTATTCAAACATTGAAGTATATAGATACACACTTTGATCAGGGTTCATAGGAAAATTAATTCAATACATGCTTTTCAATTACAGTTCTATTCATAACAGATTGTTATTATAGGTAAACCATAAAAATCAGTTCAAAATTCTTATTTTCAAATGTATGTAGCCTGATGATGGTATAATTGTACCGAAAATGTTAGCTAATGAATAAAAGTATAGTTGTTTAAAATTTTACACAACTACAAGAAGTGCTGTTACTTAGTTATAGTTAATTAATTCAATTTTAGATTATGCAAATTTTCTGGCCATGCTAATTTAAATGTTTCTAATGTGACCAAATAGATGCAATCATTTATTTTGTTACATCTATCAAAAATCTTTTGCTTGTGTATAAAACAACAGAAACAAATGAATTGGCCAACTAGCAGCATACTAAATTTTCATCTAGAGCATCTAGGATCTATTTCAGGTTTTTCAGAGAAGTATGGTTTGTTGAAATCCTCTTTTTGACATTCAATGGATTCTATCAAAGATGCTAGCCAGCTCTTTGTAGGTTCAGAAATAATAGAGAAGCATCTGTACATTAAAAATAATAATGCAATATAGGACATGATTCTTAGAGCTTTAAACGATTTTAAAATAAGTTATTTATTTAGAAAAGCATCAGAAACTAGTTCAAAATGCATTTTTCTCAACACTAAATGCTATCATATCTTTCCATATTTTATGGTTGAATGGTTAATACAATTATGCTATGAATCTTAGATACAATATTATGGCAGCATTCATTTCTGAACCTACAAAGAGAAATGCTGCCATAATATTGTGTTGAGAAAAATACATTTTGTTTCTAGTGCATTTCTAAGTAGATGACTTATTTTAAAATCACTTAAAGCTCTAAGAATCACGAATTTGCAAAGAAACATTTTAAGATAAAATATCTATTCAGAAATGTATCAGAAACAAAATCAAATTATATTTGAATTGATTTCTGATGCATTTTTGATCACATACCATATAGGACTTACTATCATATAATATAGAATTTATATATTTTTATTATTTATTTTTAATAAATTAAATTTTTATAAATTTATAAGTCCTATATTGCATTATTATTTTTAATGTACAGATGCTCCTCTATATTTTGATAATCCCATTGTAGATTAAAAAAAATCATAAATCAAAAATGATCAACAATGGTAGTATATAATTTTAGTTGTAATAATAAACAATGGTAGATCTGATCTCAGAGGTTGTAAAATCATCCAGATTTGATCCTAGATCCTTCAAGGTAATAAAATTATCTAGAATTGAACCTAGTTCTCAAAGGTGGTAAGAGATTGCTTTAATATACAGTTATTGATTGACTGTAAATTTTTAATAAAACAAAGTTTTTCTAATCAATATGCTATGAAAATAGTGAAGTTCAAAATTTTGTAAGGATAGCTGTAGCCATTGGATTATCTTAAGACAAATGATCATAAGTAAAAGAGTATCTATATTTTAATATTTAATTTTTGTATAACTGTTTAATAACATTTATCAATTATAGAATTGGAGCATTGTCCAGTAGAATCAACATTTCCAAAATTATTTGAACAACCAGATATATTAAATGTTTTTAGGGTAAATATCAATATTTTTTTATATACTATAGTCATGTACTACATTTCAAATTATTATAATTAATAAACTTTAAATTTTGAACTATTGATTTATATATAACGAAATATTTAATAAATTTCCAGAGACAAAGGAAAGTATTCTAATTTCTAAATAAATACCTAAAATATGAAATTATTATTTTTATGTTATTTCAAGAATAAAATATTCAAAATATGAAAATATTTAATCTTTTATCTTCTGTATAATGGCATTAATGTAAACCTTAAAGTTCTTATTTAACACTTTTCATGGCTGTATGAAATATTTTGGAATTGCTTTCTAATCTTATTTTGGTAGTTGTAAAATTTGTATTATTTTACTTCTATGTTTTTTGTTTATATTCTTTTTTTATTGCTTTGCTTTTATAAATATAGTGTAAAATTAATATTATATCACATCAAATTCAATTATAATAATAAAAAATAATTTAATAAATCCCCTTTATTCTTTGTTATATCTATATATAATAACAAAAAGGCAGTTTCTGTTCTGTATGTAGCAATCATAAATCTCAATAAAATGGATGGACTTTGAAAATTTGGTACCACATCCAGGTTGGTAGTGAATTGCAATTCCAAATGTTATCAACATTATTCCATGATTAAAGTTACAAAGAAATGTGTGTTTAATCTTTCTGATTTTGTTTCGATTTGAATATTGCTGGAACTTAATCCCTGAAGTATTAATACTTCAGGGATTAAGTTCCAGCAATACTCAAATCAAAATTTAATATTAGTAGGTCTAAAATTATTTAACATGCAAATTTTTGAAATAAAAATGAATACATCATTTTTATTTCATTCATTTCTAAGTCAATGAGATATTCAATATTCTGAAATTAATAAATTATTGCTTATCAATCATTGAAAATATCCAGTACCCAAGAAATTGCATAATCCATAATAAATGTTGAATATAAAATTGTTAATCATCATAAGTGGAAATGTGTTGATAATGATATTCATTTTCTACTCTTATTATTTATTCTTTCTTAATTAAAGTTCTCAAATATCATCAGTTATAATAAATAAGGCATCTCCAACATTCAATATGAATAAAATCAATACTATATTTGTTTTGCATTATTATAATTGCTTATTTTTAAATTTATTAAATATTTCATTGACATAAATCTTATAATTATGGGAAACTGCCTTCAAAGTTATAATCAATTTATAATAGCAAGTTACAAATACAGCTCAATTCTAAATTAGACTCCTATATTATTGTTGATAAATTTCCTTACTGTATAATAATACTTTTTTTTATTTATTGATAAAAATAATTGTTTTCATGTATTGATAAAAAAAAAAAGCTAAATATGGTAATGTAATTTATTAAAGAAGTATTGTTTAAACAATTTTTTGTATAATTAATTGTATTATAAAAGAACTGATATATACAGTATATATACACACATACAGTAACTGAAGAAGAATGAATTGCTATCCATAAATTTTTTATATTAAATTTGATATATATTTATTCAACATTTTTTTATAATTGAAAAAGCATCTAGGAGATTTAACAATCAAAAGATTAACCATATCTATATTTCTCTTTAATTTTTAAATATTTATTAATTGAAAATGATTTTACTTGATATGATTGGAATATTGAATTAGTGAATACCCGAACCATTGTCCCTATGGGAATTATAGAGTTAGGTTCCTGTGAACCTTTTTATCTCAACATTTTAATCCTTGCTTTATGTGCTTTTTTCTGTTTAAAGACACATTATTTAATGTATATTACAGTACTTACAAATAATTACAGTATATGCAATGTACAGTATTGTATACAGTATTATAATTACAATAATCTTTATTTAATTTTTTAATACACTAACTATATAGGAAATAAAATCTTATTTTTGGTGGATAGTTGTTTAATGTGGCAGCTGACACATTGTCTTCCTGAACTGTGTTGAAAAACTGCATCAGCCTTATCTGCATTGCTTTTTGCCTCAGATCTAAAATCTTGGCATAAGGAGCAAAATGCGTAGGAAGTTAGGTGTCTAAATTTGAGATTGCATTCAAGCATAGGGTCACCTTCTTCTGTTAGACTTGCAGACAGTATGAATAGATTTTTGGCCTACCTGCAATTTGTGGAGTGAACAAGGATAGGTAATGAGACTTTTCTGGCAGAATGACATAGACTACATTTGGTAACAAACAATTTCCTTTATTAGAGAGAGAGAGTTTACATTGGTAACAGAATTTTCACTGCTCAGTAGGAATTTGCAAATAATTGCAAAAGCACCACAAAAATTGATTTTGTGGTTACAAATAAATTTTCACAAATAGTCAAATATGTGAATACAGAATCCGCAAATAACAAGAATCTACTGTACATAAAAAAAATAAAGGTGATTTTTTTCGCAGATTCTTGAAGATTGTTTCAAGAAGATTTGATTATTATATATTAATATAAAATGATAAATTTGTATTAAAAAAAATTGTTATTTACAAGTTTACATGTTTAATCACATATATATAAATTTTAATTTCAGAAAGAATTATTAGAACAATTGAAAACAGAAAAGAAATCTATTAAGGCAAGTGTTTTTAATATTTTAAATTTTAATAATAATAATATATATAATAAATTATATTTAATTTTTAGAAAGATATTAAAAGAATGAAAAAATTATTTCAGCAAGTATACAAAGAGACTGCTTATTTTCTTCTGAATTGCAATATATTTCCTCCTTATAGTTTTGATGATATTTCTACACACCAAGTATTTATTTATGTTACCATCATAAATTTTAATCTGTATTATGATTAATCTTATCACCTTTAATATTATTAATATAAATAAATATTTTTCTTTCAGGAACGCCTAAAAGAAATTGAAAGATTAATGCTAATTAGACAGACTAAGGGTCCACTTGGCCTAGCCATATCACAAAATATATCTCATAAGCCATTTTGTATAAATGAATTAGCATTGGACATTACAGGAAAACATTGTTTGTCTGTTGTGTGATAATTTCATTGTAATTATTAAATATGTAAATATAATCATTTAAGATAATATATTTATAAATTTTTATTTTCATATTTTAAATTATAAATAAATTGTTATTAATTATAAATTTTTGAGCTATATAATCATATACTAAAATTTAAAAAATTTTTATATTTTTTAACTTTTTTTCTAGTTTATATCTGAACATTCACTAGATTCCTAATTTATATTATACAGTAGATACATTCCTAAAAAATGTGATGCAAACTAAAACCAAATAAATTAGGTAATTATTTTCTGTAAAAATGTATTGAAGCACAAGTGATAACTTCTTGAATTACATATTTGAACTTAATAGACTATTTTAATATTAAAATAAAAAGAAAGTAATAGCATATTAAATGAAAATAATAATTTTTTATTACAAAAATGTGATTAAAAAGATGATAAATTTCCTAATGAAAAAGGAAAAGCAAATTTAGTTCTAATAAGTATATTTTCTTTCAAACAGTTGTTAGATCTAAATTTGCTTCCATATATATTTTACTTCAGAAATTCATTTGTCTGTTCATTATTTATCTTTTTACAAAATGTTACAAAAATTATCCACTATCTCAACAAATTAAATTTTAATCCTTATTTTATAACTCTCAACTTCCTGGTATATAAAATATTATTAATGTTAAATCTGGGAAGTTTGCACAAAAATATTTTTAATATTTGTTAGTATATAAATATCAATTATTCTGTCTGTAATATTATCATCAGGTATACAATAGAATTTCAATTTCTCAAAAGAAATGAAATATGAGATGGCTTTCATGCTGACTAATATTAAATGAATAAAGTATAATATAAAGATCTTGCATGTATGCCGACAACCGTGCTAATATGTAGATATATTGCTTTAAATTTCAAATTTTATGATGCAAATCAAAATTTTTTATAATGAAAAATGATTATTGGACATATTTTAGAAACAATGCAATATGAAAAGCAATATAAAGTTAGACTTTAGTTTTATTATAAAAGTTAGACTTTATAATAAATGATTTTAATTAAATAAATTTCATTGACATTAAAATAGTAATTTTAATTAGATAGTAACTTTCAGATACCAATGATAGGATGTGATTTTGTTTTAAACCAAAATGAATAGTAATATTTATTTCCTTTATTAAAAAATAATTTTAATAAAAAAAACTTCATTTATTGAAAAATAAATTTTAATTAAAAGAACATTATAATATTTATATACATTAACATTTTTTAACAAAACTATCTTTCTATAAATATTTTTATAAATATATTAAGTATGATATAATCTCATTTAGCAATCTACATCTTGCAAACTAATAGTAATGTCATTATACTGTAGTATTAATGTATATTTTAAAGTAAAAAGTACTGTAATAATGCCAATGCTTAGAAAGAATCATCTAATTAGAAAAAACAAACTCAAGCCGATTTTAAATTTCCCATTTTATATTACCTTTTGATTGCTGAGAATATGCTGAATGCACCTGCTTCCATTCATTGTTAAAGATTAGCTTTGATCATTATTTTTTAAGAAATTCCTGAAATAATTTCATTAAAAATTGAAAAAAAAATTTATTGATCAAATTTTCATAGTCGTGAGGGCCAGGAACGCGAGTTGGATGTATTATGTCTTTCCTCGCCTCTAGATTTCGTTTTTGTTTGTACGATTAAAATCATCCGATAAAATAGAAAAAAAAGAGAATGGAGAAAGGAATTTGGAGAGGGGAGAGAGAAAGACATTAAAGGTGAGACATGATAATTTTTACGAGTCTACGCAACAAAATTCACAGGGCAGAATCCGCCGTCGGCGACACAAAAGAAAGAATCGGCATCAGAAGCAACAGATGCGAGACAAAACTAGCAAAGACCGTACAGAATCGACAAATTTCCATGTTATCCCGACAATAAGAATAAAATATATAGGGAAGAAACAGAAGAAAATTAAGAAAAACGAAAGCAGAGGAAAAAGAGGTAACCGAACCTCAAGGGAAAGGTCGAATCAATATAATATCACTGCTGTCGGTAGCGATAAAAACAAAATTAAGGCTAGCCAACAAAAGGAAAAATCCGGTCAACAGTCTGCCAATCAGTTCGATGGCGCGAAGACTGTTGGCCCGGCGAAAAATAAAGTTATACCGTCTAAACAAAAGCTTGTAACGTTAAGGAAAGCAAAATTAGATAAATTCACAGTCGGAGATCGAGTACTCGTCAACCAAGTCTATATACCGCCAGGATTAAAGCGGAAATTTTGTCCAAAATATAGGGACCATATCGAATAGTAGAAGAAACGAGGCCAGTAAATTTTATAGTAGAGGTTATTAAGACAAAAAGAAAAATTTTAGTGCACGCTAACCGTTTAAAACCCGCTGGGGCTCGAATGGAGTTCGGACGGAAGAAACAGATCGGGTTTAGATGCGATCCGATCTGGAGTCCGGGAGAACTGCGCAATCGAGAATCTATTCCGGAAGTAGATTGGGTTCTCCCTACTTCCTTCCGTTCTAGGATCCCGAAGAGAATTTAAAAGTTAAAACAATTAATAATAAATAGATTTCGCGTGTATATAATAGAAACAAACAAAACAAAGGGATTGTAACCCTTCTGTAATTACTTTCGTTTATAAATTCATCAATAAGAAGTGGCCGATAGATGGGACTTAATGCGATGGTCGCTCGAGTCTGTGATGAGTGACTAGCGGCCACGCATCTGCCAATATCCCTCTATAGGTCCGGGGATAAGAATAAGCCTATCGTCAGCTTGTACGTGCGGTAAAAGTCCGCTGCACTGGCATAACGCGGTAAAATCCGCTACACAACCATAAGGCCTGGCCTCCACTACACCTGAAACAGAAAACTGAAAGTGACGCAGCTTCCGGTTTGTACGCCGTATCTTCGCCAGAAACTCACTTGAAAATACAGCATGAATAAATTTAACGTTTCAGTTTCAGGTCTAACTATATAACCAATCAGAGTTACGATTTTAAAGTAAATATGTACAGTAAATAGACACTAGATAGTGTTGTATAAACAAGTCGACAGAACTTTATGTGGAGCTAAAGCATAAACTGAAAATAACCTGAAATATGACTTTGCACGTTTCAGTTTACGTTATCAGTTTCAGTTTTCTGGTGTAGTGGAGTCCAGGCTTAACGCGGTGAGAGTCCGCAACACACAAACAAGCAGTAGTAGTAGAATAAGCGGTTATCCTCGCATAAGCCGCTGTAGAGCAAAATCTACTACATAAGCATAATCTGCTATAAAAATATAAGTCGATGCAAACTTATAATTCACTATAATAGCATAAGTAGATGTACTAGCATGAGCAAGTATCAAAGTAAGTGCGCACTATATAAGCGGACGCACTGAAGAATAACAGGTGTGCGCTACAGAGCTACAAAAGCAGGCACACGAGAAAAAGTAGATGTACACAAGAGGGCACATAATCTTGAGAAAAATAAGAAATTAATTTATAAAACAATATAAGAAGGGATGAATAAGAATAATTGAACCAAATAAGAAGTCGATGAAGATGTAAAAAAATAAATACTAGATCAGTGAACTGTTTTCTCGCGGCAAGAGATTCGGAGGTGTCAGGCAGATGCCTCCTCCGACTCGCGCCATCGTTTATCATATACAGTATATAGTATACTCAATTATTCCATATATTCCCGTTTATTTCAAAATATTTGCATATATACATATTTAATCATAATGCCTATATATATATATTTCTCTGTTTATCATATAATCATATTATAGTTGTCAATAAAATATATTTTCTTTATTTTTACAAATTTGACTCTTATTTACTTTACTCACTACGCAAACATTAAGTCGGTTCCCGCGAACAATCCAAAGCTCATAGAGAGAGTTCTAATATTTGAAAAAAAACAGTGTGAAAATGAATCTATCTCAGTAGATCATTTTGGAAAGCGGGGAATATTGTGAGGGCCAGGACCGCGAGTTGGATGTAGTATGTCTTTCCTCGCCTCTAGATTTCGTTTTTGTTTGTACGATAAATCATCCGATAAATGGAAAAAAAAGGAATTTGGAAAGG
>WUQG02415881.1:0-15715 GCA_011317285.2 Androctonus mauritanicus | reverse complement strand
GCGATCTTTCGGACTTTAACTTTTTCCTATGTTCGGTTCTTTGTGAGACACCCTGTATACAATGGCACTATATATGAATTGTGAGTTCACAGTTAATTACTTGTAAGAATCTGGAATTTCTGTAAAGCCATGTGGTATCTTCATTGGATGTAAATGTTCTGATGCATCCAACTGTTTGTTTTTAGTAATGTTTGAGCATAGTTCTACCATTGTAGATATAGAAATAGGATTATTATACTGAAAGACAAAAGTTAAATTATATTAAAAAAATATCTAAAAATATTTAAAATGAAATTT
The DNA here is from genome assembly GCA_011317285.2 of Androctonus mauritanicus. Lineage (NCBI taxonomy): Eukaryota > Metazoa > Arthropoda > Arachnida > Scorpiones > Buthidae > Androctonus > Androctonus mauritanicus. The sequence goes on along the minus strand of WUQG02415881.1, from coordinate 15,418 downwards.
TATATCTTTTTGGATGAACTTCAATATTATCATCTTACTCAAACATATATACATTAAAAAGTTTCAGTTTTTTAAATATTCTGGATTTAATTTCACAATGAACCAAATAATGATCCAGAAGAAATCATGACAACAAATTTAATAAGAAATACGATCCCTTCAGACTAATTTAGACCTCTCAGTATCTTCTCATACTGGCTATAAGAATAATCATTCACATAAAAGAAAAGTTTCATATTTAACGAGGCTTTTGAAAGGAAAAATAAAAACAGAAATTTGTCTTACAAGAGCATCTATTCATATTCAATCAGATATAGATCAAGAAATTTGGCTGGCAAATTCATTTGATCATTTCCTTGCTCATCAAAATATTGGTCAACTAGATGATGCCTATATGGGCTGATGTTATCATTATTAGTATGAATCCTGGATCTATTACATCTGCAAATGGAAGAATATATATTTAAGGATCTTATCTGTAAAATTGTCCAAAGTGCCTCTCTGAAAGATGTGGAGATCTATGCTGCCATTGATAATGATTTTTATCTACTCCACTTGTAAAATAATCAGAAATGCTTTTGATCATTTTCAAGATATTTTACACTTATTTCTCTAATGTGTGATGGCTGATATATTAAAAATTCATCAAGACTTCCTAAACAAACACAACAATAATATGCAAGTCCTACGGTAGTCAAAACCTTTATTTTCAGAAACATTTTCAATGTACTTGGTGCCTTTCTTAGCTTCTGAGTTTTGTAGCAGAAGCTGAAGAAGTTTCCATTGAAAATGTTTCTGAAAATAAAGTGTTTGACTGCTGAAGTGTTGATATCTTGTATCATGTTCTAAAAGTCTTCCTGGAATCAGATTGCAGATTGAATCAAGACTTATGTGTCAATAGGATTTTGCTCCATATATTATTGTCCTATCATATATATTGATGCTACTAATACAGATATTTTCTTATTGGGAGAAGGAAATATAAACTGCTTATTTCCTGATATAAAAGCCTAATTTGTTAAGGCTTGCAATAACTCATCTTTAAATTCTCCTTTCAGTGGCTTCAGCAAGCCACTGGAAGGAAAAATAAATTGCATATAATAAGACTCAAAGAAACTAAAGGATGCCCCCTCTTTTCATTGTTTGCCTGCCACACCTTCTGGAAAGATTTTTTCTATGCTCTTCCCAGTTAGTTATTCATTCTTCAAAGGTTTAAGGGAAGAAATAAACTGAAAATGAGACATATCTCTAAAATTCTATACACCATGATGCTTATAATTTATTTGCATGTAATGATCATCTTGAGATTTTGTAGCATAAGGATGTCCTTCAATAGACGTAATAATGTCCTGTATCCTGAAACTGTTTCCATAATCTTGAATGCTGTTGTTGTTAACACACTTAACTTCCTGGCTGAATCAATGTAATTTATTCCCATCTCCATACAATTAAAATATCCATTTCTAAGGATATTTTATATTTTCTAATTAATCCGTTTCTAAGGATTTGATTGCATAAAACAGCTAATTTTATTAAGCAGTCAGCATTGTAATACTGCCAAAATGGATGATGATGATTGGTCAAGCACAATGATTAGCATGTGTATGTATACAAACTTGATCACCGAGAGGGGACTGGTGACAGATACAGTCCACGTAGATAACTTACCTTCAGTCTTTATGATAGCCTCATCATGGACAAAAAATGTTGGTTGATTTTCTAGTTAAAAAATAATGTTTTTTTGCTTTTTTTTTCATTTTGTAAATGTTAAGCAATAAAAATGTTCCATTATTTTTACTTTTCACCCTTTTATTATTTTTCATTAATTTTAGATAAATATACAAATATTTTTGTTTTAACAAAATTTGATAGGAATGAATTACTTATTTTCCTATAGAAATGATGTTTCACTCAATGCAGATTCATTTAATGTGGTATTTTAGAGGGACCAATTAACAGTACTAAGTGAGGTATTCCTGTATATGGAATTGTCCTCTATTTTATTGCTTATTTTAGTGTCACATAAAATATTTGTTAAAATATCTAATTGCTATGAATTTTTACAAAATCAATATAAAAATATAATTTTTTATCTTAAATTTTAATATATTTTACAAAACTACAAAAAATATGTTTTTAAATTCTTCACATATCAGGTCGTGCTCAAATGTAAGTGAATCCCTACTTATAATCAGAAAGATAAAATTTTAAGTCAGAAATAAAATATTTATTCTTGTAAGCTCAATCATAGTTCATTCACATATTGTAAATAGTTCTCATTGTGTCTGTAATAATAACTTTATTCAATAGTAATTTGATAGATGATGATAAACTATCATCTATCAAATTACAAAATTGGCCAGTTACAAAACTGAAATCATCATTTATAAGCATGGATGGCCAAGATGTCCACTGTGTAGCAATTTACAGTCCCTTTTTAGAAACAAATTTTTTCCAACATAATCTATATAATTGAAAATTTGTTGATATTCTGAGCTGTTATGATGGAAGTGAAATAAAATTAATGATTTGCTGAAACTTGCATTCAGTGTAAAAGCTTTAAGAATAAACAAGAGTTTGATACATATATATAAATATATATTTCATATATTTATACATAAGTATCAAACTGTTGTTTATTCTTAAAGAAATTGAATTATGCTGCATGATAACAACAATGCTCAATACTAAGTTTTCAAACTTATTTGGTAAAATAAAATATATATGTAGATGAAGAATTATGAATATCATCTCAGTTTATTTTTCATTTCCATTTATATGAGCTCATTGGCACTCTTTTATTGAATGCCATTAAGAAAAAATATTGCTCTTGTTTGATACACCAATATCATGTTTCGAAACAAATTCTTAATGAACTAGAATATATAATAAAAATAATAAGTTCTTATGGACTAGAATATGAAAACTTTGCTACAGATATACAGTATCAAGTTTCAGAAACAGCTTTGAAAATATTATTAGAAATCACTTAAGATTAAGCAATATCTTTATACCATCCAGTACATAGTTAATAACTGATGAGGACTGAAGAGACGGAAAACATTTTTATTTGGCATGTAGACTGTTTAAACAAACAAATGTTCTAATCCTGCTTAAAGACTTTTAAGCAGGATTAGAACATTTGTTTATATTTTATAACTTATACTTTTTGTATTATTTAATTGGTTTTATAAATTCTTTTGTCCTTATATTATTTATATATTATTTTACATTCCATTTAGATGTTATTTTGTACAAAGTATATTTAAGTTATTGTTTGTATATTGTTATTTTAAAACTCATATAAATAAGATTAATTTACATATTCAGTTTGAATTATAAGTGAAGTTCAAGTTTGGCCTGTTGAACTGATACTTCAATCCATTGGTTGATTTCATCATGGATGTTGGCCAGTCTTTAATAGGTTTTGAATTGACCTCCAGCAAATAGTATTCCTAATGAGATTTGGCTGTTTAATAAAAACAACCATAATAATACTTATGTATAAGCCAACCCTGAAAATAAAAAAAAAATGTAAAATCTGTGTATAAATTAACCTCAACTTTCAAGTATTAGAACAACATGACATTCTTGAAATAAACTGATAATCTATTTTATCATTTTAAAAATTCTCCAAAATCAGTTCACTACTAGAGTAAATAAGGCTATTTAGATATATTCTAGACTTACATCATTGAAATGTTACAATGCAATCAAAAGAAAAAACAATGCAACACAAAGAGCAGGATGTGATCATATTGTATTGTATCTAATTACATTTCTCTACAATATGATTTATTGAAGTGTTTATTTGATAGAAAAGATCAAGGAAATATTAACATTTTTCTTCTTTTCCAAATTTCATAAAAATATTTAATAAAGTTGAATATAGTAAAGAGAGACCAGGTTCGGGAAACAAAACAAAAAACACAAAAAACAAGCTTCAAAGCCAAACCGAAAACTTTTTATTTAAAGTACAAAAATACTTTAAATAAAAAGTTTTCAGTTTGGCTTTGAAAGCTAAATATTTTTGTTATATTGTTTAAACAATAAATAATTAGAATCAAAACACACAACAGGAATGGAAAGCTGACCAGCACAAATATAGTCATCAGAAGCACATATCTTATGTCCAAAATCAATTACAAAATAATCATCTCATTTTTCTAAATGATCAATACTATTTGAAAATGCACAAACTGTTGATCAGAAACATCTGAAATTGCTCTTTTTCCATTTAATATGAACTTATGATACATGCAATAGCGACAACCATGTTTACTTATTAAAATGGCCAACTTTTTCTCAATTGTAATTTTGTTAAAATGGCTAATCTACACATTTTCAATTTTATTTGCAGTGTGCCCAATAAATTAATATTTTTCAATTTATTTGAATATGAACATTAACAGACATCCAGATATTTTTAATAATATAAGCTAGAAGAAATGGGTTTTTTTTTTTAAATAAATATGGTACATCCAGCCACTATCCTATGATGTCTATTAGTGCAAAGAAAATGCAATTCAACCACTTTATAAATTTTTGATTACATTTGTGCAATATCCAATATTTAAATACTTACAAATATATAATTTATGTATAGTCATAAATATCCATATATTTTTAACAAAAAAAATCAAAAGGATCATTAAGATAATCTTTGTTAGGAATAAATATAGCAGATTGCATAATTGATGTGAAGGCATGAAAGGAACATGGTGTGATTGAGCTGGTGAATCTTAAAATCTTGCAAAAAATTTTCTAATTTTTAACTACCTTGTGTAGAAGCCTTTCTCTGTCAAAAAAATTATTTTGGAAGAAATTTCTCAGCTTATACATGAGTATATAGTTAAAATTTTTAGTTTTTGTTGTACCCTTTCAATAATTATTGATAATAATCTTGCTAAACCATGGTCATTAATTTCAATAGTAGTTGTTTTCACAGTCTAAAAATATGACTTTAGTCATCATCTTGGAAATTTTGCATATAAATGATAGTTTTTTAATAATTTAATTGAATCTCATTATTCAATGCTAAAAGAAATAATTTTATTCAGCATTGAATAAAAATACAAACTATCAAATTTCACTAAATTAATATAAAAATAAAAAAGTATAATGAAAAACCAAAAACTAATTTTAATGGTTCTTATTGCTAGAGAATACTATTAAAACTAAAGAAAACAATCTGTGCAAGTTTTTTTAGGATACATTTTAGGCTTGGTTCAATATACTTTATGGAATCTAAACATATAATGTTTATAGGGATAATTTTTTCTGTGAACTTTATTAAGAGAAAAATTTGGTTATATCTTATTTCTACTATCTGTAGAGTTTCTTTTTCAATGTTTCCACTTTCCACAACAATAAACAGGCTGTAATTCACTGAAAAAACATATATTTATTGTAGCAAAATGTTTTTGGTTATTAAGCTCTCTTCAATTGCATAAACAGAACATTTAAATGAGTTATAAATGTAACATATACATAAAATTCAGAATTTTATGTATGCATTATATTTATAATTCACTCAACTTAAGAGAGTTTAATAATTGAAAATATTTTTGCTATAATAATTTTTTTTTCAGTGAATTACATTCTTCTATTGAGTCTGCATTTATATTTAGTGTTAGTTTATTGCTTATTAATGATAGGTGAAGGCTCAAAAATACTTTATTAAGATTTATTTGGTTTGTGAAGTTTTTTAGTCTTTAGTTTTTATTTTAAGTTATGAACCTGTACTATTTTTATTAAAAATATTATCCTGTAAATTAACAATATCCTGTAAATCCCATATTATTGCAAAAAGAATAATTTTGCATTTCTCATTTCTTAATAAATTTAATATAGTATAATTTCTTCTCATATTACTCTTATACCAGAGTCTTTTCCACTTCTCTACTAGTATTTTTTAACTTGTCTGTCATACTCAAGTTATTGTTTATATCATTTAATATTTTAATTAAAAGTTTAGCAGAATATCTACTGTATGTCCTTGCTCTATAATCTAATCAAATATCTTTTTGAAAATTAAATTAAAAGTTTCTTTCTTTTTTTGAGTGTTAGTATTTTATCATATGATTTTAATAAAAGATTCTCCTCACAAAAAAGACATTTATTTTTAGATAATTATAAATTGAGTTTTAAAAGAACAAAGTTAAGGGATCAATTGCATTTGAAAAGGAGAATTAGTCTTTTCAGTCAAGTGTGATTGGAAATGTAAAAATTCTGGTTTCTAACAGAAAGTTACTTAAGTTAAGTTATAATTTATTATTGGTTTTTTTACAGATAAAAATGCATTTTGGGTTTATATATCCCTCTTCAATATAGTAAATGGAAGATTTGTGATAATATTTTCTATGAGAACTATATTACAAAATTTGAGCAATTGTTTTTCTCTCATCAATTTCTTTCTTTTTTTGTTCAAAAGAACTTCATGTCTAAGTAATATAATTTTTGAGATAGAGAACACAGTTATCTTAGAATTGAACTGGCAGTTTTCAATTTTAGCACATGTAAAGGGAGAATCTTTAATTCCTTAAATTAAAACATCATGTAAGTTAACTAAATGCAATATATTTTTCGAAAGTTTTTCAGCTTACAGTTATCTTGTTAGTTTGTACCAATTTTATCTTATACAAAATTATACTGCTTTTCTCAACTCCTATTATATGACTAGCTCTTGATAAATAATAGAATTATAGATTTATAATCTTTAGGTTTGAAATTGCTGATATATATAAATATATTTTAATTTATTAAAAAATAATTTTTTTCAGTTGGTTAATGTACAGCGTCAACTTAATCGTATTAATGAAAGAGCCAAAACACGTCAAAACAATTTGGAGACGATGTTAAAGCGCTTGGACCAGTTTTACAAAAATTATAATGAAACAACACAAAATTTAAATGATGCTATTCATAAAGAAAAGTCATTTTCTGCTGTAGGAGGAGAAATTGAAATGGTAAAAATCCAGCAAGAAGAATTTAAGGTATCTAATTTTTATTCTTAAAAATTAAAATATAATAATTTTTTGTATTAAGAAATTTTTAAATTTAGATATTTCAAGGATACTGTATTGAGGAATTTAATAAAGAAGTAGAAGAAATTAATCAAGTTGGACAAAGTTTGATTCAGTCAGCAGCACCTGGTGTTAAAACTAATAGTTTAGAACAAGATTTGGAAAAACTTAATGATAAATGGAATAATTTAAAAGAAAAAGTATGCTATTTATTTTCTGTAATTACTTAAATACATTTATAATCTGTGATCATTGCATTATTAATTATAGAAATGTAAATTAGAGGAAAATGTAGCATTGAAAATTCAAGATAATGTCTGATTAATTGATCATTAGTAAGGATGGTTTAGCATTTTAAAAATCAGAAATTGAATATTTTGTTTGTTACAAAATGCCAAATTAATAATTTCAAAAAATAATAAATATAATTAAATTTAATTAATTTAATTCTAAAATTAATAATTTTAAAAAATTAACTCCAATTGATTTTCTACAGAAATTTCCATTATTTTTGTAGAAAACCAATTGGAACCATTATTAATTCTGTAGGAATATTTCTTCTATTTTTCTATAAAAATGCATTTTAGAGCATTCTGTAGAAAAATTTGATTTTTAGGTTAAAGCAGATATCTGGATTATGTAATAAGATGATAATTACATTAAATAATTTAAATCCTAAAAACAAACACAAGAAGTTAATAAAATAGCAAAATGTTCAATAATTTTAACTAGTGAAAATGAAATCTTTAGTTCCATTATCTTAAATTTAAGAGACTTAATTAATGAATCAAATTATCTATTTCAATCATCATTAACAAGTAAATCTGCAATAAAATTACAAGAATCAAACTGTATATATGAAATGAGATCTTTATCCCAAAAGATTCAATTTGTTTTAATTACCATTCAAAATAATTGGTTTTAAAAGAATGAAGAAATCATTCAATAATTTATAAATAAAATAAAACAATACCATAAAATAAATTTGTACATTATCATCCTTCATTCTAGTTTTCCTGTTTGTTAAATTATATTTACTGAAAAACCTTGAATTTGCATTATTAGTTTGCACCCATATACATTTTAAAGCTGCTTCAGCAAAGTTTGGAAATTTTATCTTTTTTCCAACAAGAGCTATAAAGAATCCACTGTATTTCTTTATTCTGCTGAATACTTCAAACCACGTGACTATGAAAATATTGATATCCTTCTTTAAAATTATCTAAGTTCAAATGTCAGAAAAATGAAATCTTGATTTTATTTATTGACAAAGACTTGGCAGTTGTGATCAAATAAAGTATAAACTTTACCTGACCACAACTGCTAGATTAAAAAGTGCAGAGTGCATTCATTTCCTAAAAAATTTTTTAATTTTCTGTCTTGTGATTAGAAAAATTTATTATATTTTTACATGCATTCTGCATATTGCTTTTTCATATTTTTCTTTTGCCTTTTTGTTTCTGCAGGAGTTTAACATTACAGAAGTGTCTGTAGGTATCCAACTATTAGCACATTTCTTGAATTCTGCAGTCATAGATAGCATTTCATTTCAGAACATATGTGCAAAACAAGATCACCAGCTGAATAATCAACTTGCTAATTTTTAGTGAAACTTGCATAAGAGAATTTCTGAATCACTGATATTTTTTATGATATTGTGTTTGAATTGGTATATTGATATTTTATTTCTCATATCTTAAATAATTCACATTGAGGAGAAAATACAGTTAAACTCATTTAAAATGAGCATGGAAATGAAATCACAGTTTTAACAGGAAAATACTAATTCCAAATTTGATCTAAGTATGTTTACTTATAAAAATTTTCATTTTTATATGTAAACTTAGATCAAATTTGTAATTAATATTAATTTTTTATATCCAAGAAATAATCAATTCCTATTGGAAGCAATTGAGTAATTTTTATCTTAACTGATTATAAAAATGAGTGAAAATATAGAAAATATTACGAAATTTATATCCCATCTAAGATATTGTATATCATCAAAAATTTTTGACTGTATCAGATTTATTTTAGATTCTTGCACATCAAAATTAGAATTGAATGAAATTAAAAATCCAAATTTAATAATAATATGCTTTCCATTTTGTATATAATTATCAGTTAGTCTTACAATATTCCTTTTTATTATATCATTAAATAAACATAAATTATATCATACACAACCTTTATCATATTCAGTTAAAATATTAAATTTTATAGATTATCTACATAACTATATTTAACCATGAAATATTTTCCCTTATATGATTTTCCTCTCAAGATTTTCCTCTCAAGCTTCCTTTTCTAAAAAGAAAAAAGAGAAATAAAAAGAACAAATGAGAGAAAAATTCACATAACTTTTCCCACTTGATTTTTATTAAGCCAAATATAACCACTAGCAACTACAGGAGAAATTTTAGAAGAAAATTTTTCTTGTTTTTTTCATTGTTTTTCTTATATTTGAGCTAAAAAGATATATGCAATTATATGCAAAATAATTTACACACATTGGACATTTTTAGGTTCTCAGATATAATGATAAATTCTTATGAGACATGATATTCATTCAACTGACTTTTGCCATATGTCCAAACTTATGGAAGAATTAACAAGACTGATTACTGATCATAGCAATGCATGCCAGGTGAAAACCAAAAAACTAGAAATGAAAATGTCTAGAAGGAAGAATAAATTTCAATCTTTCTCGGACAGATAGTGAAAGCAATTAGATTACGTGAAATTTCAAAAATCTAATTACTGAGGGTCATACCAAGGAAATGGAATTTATTAAAATTTTAAAAATCACATTCAAAAAATAATATTTCACTTTTAAATCGCAATAATGTGTATATTTCATATTTTGAATGTCTTTTGCATTTTGCCGCAGATTTATAACTTAAAAAAATTAATAAATCAATGATGAAAAATGAAAATATGGAAGAACACTTCATTTGGGAACATTTAGCATTTTGTTACTATTGCAAAAAATCAACCCACTCTTGATCATTAAGTATCAGTAAATAGCTTAAATAAATAAAGTATTATTGATCTTTAAATAATGCTATATTTTCAAATAGCAATAATCACTTCTGATTTTGATAAAATTGTTTCATCAAAATCAGATATTATTATTCTTCTAAAATATTTATTATTAGCCCTTGAACTGTTTGGAAATTTGGTCTAATTGTTTTTAGAAGTAAAAATATTTCACCCTTCCTATTGTTTGTCTGATTAACAATCAATTTTGATTTTTGTTTTAAATCAACCAGTTTTGAATTTGGGTGACAGACAAAATTTTATGTTTTCCAATCAGTTTTTGAAGTTAAATTTAATCTATTGTTTTAAAATAAGTAGACAATAGATTTTATGTTCAACACTTATGACATTTTCTGCTTATATTCTTCATAATAAATGTGTTTATAGAAATAAAAACTTATTTTTATAATTAAACCAACAAACTTAATCAATTTTATTTGAAATATAAAACCAAATAATTTCTTAAATTTTGCAGAAATTTCCTATTATTATTTTTAAAACACACTTTTTGATGATTATTTTATAATAATTATAAAAATACAGATAGTTCCTAACTTTTATAAGTTAATTTGCTCCAGGACTGAACTTATAAAGTAAGAATTCTTACACTGAGAATTAATTTCCTTAACAAATCCCAGACCTAGTGCAACAAATATGTAGGGAAGAGGCATTTTTTCCAGAAGACAACTATCTATGCAGGATTAAAGTACTGTTTTTCTTTTGTTTGTATTTGAACTTGCTTAGATAGTGGAGAAAATAATGCAACAATATTTCCATGCAGATCCAAGCTAGTCTATATAATGTTCTCTATTCTACAAAAAAGCACCAAAAATAAACCAGAAGCATGTGCTCTTCCATCACTACAGGTAGTTAAGCAATACTATGTTCCATGTGTTAATTTGCACATCCATTACAAATTATGTCTATATAATCTAATGAAAATGTTAATCCTTTTGAAAAGTCAGAAAAGAAGGGGAATTTAATTTTTAATTTTTATTTAGCTGAAGAGACATTTTTGAGTTGAACATTTTGTAGAAGATGTAACAATTCTGGTGTAAAAAACTACTTAAGAGCAAATCTTACAGATGAAAAATTAAATTCCCCTTCTTTTCTGACTTTTCAAAAGGATTAACTTTTTCATTAGATTATATAGACATAATTAATGAATTTGCCAAACAAAAGTTTAGATATAAATATATAGGCCCTATAAAATGAAACAATAAATATTAACTGGCACGTTGCCACTTCTAAAGTTCAATGCAGTCTGGGTTACTCTGCCACTTCGAACTAAAGTTCTGTTAAGTTGGAACATTTTTCTTTTCACAGTATTTCTTCAGTGTTTATAGTTTATTGCAATTTGATTGCTGTCTCTTGTTCTTAAAATTGTATATTTTCTAATTTTAACAAAAAAATTATTTCCAATATATTTATTATTTTATATTTATTATTTAATCAATACGGTCTGTGAAAATGAACTTTTTAATAAATATACATAAAAATATATTATTTTTCATTATGCATAAATATTCACATTGGAAGAGATTAAATTAAAATTTCTTTGATAAACAAAGTTTTTTTACAGAGAACGTATTTCTATTAGCATTGGCATAAATAAATAAAATAAGAAAAATTAATTTATATCCAATAAAAATATTTATATTGAATGATATAATAACAATCAATAATATTGCATAAAAATTAAAATAAATATAAGCATTAAAATTTATTCAAATGTCTGTTAGGCTTAACATATATCAATTTGGCATTCTGGTATCAGTCAAGTGAATAAGGCATGGCATTGAATGGATTAAAATATATTTATAATTTTATTTTCAATAAAACTTGTAAATATTCAATTGAATAATATTCCATTTAATTTAATTCATACTAAATCTTTAAAAATCTAATTAATTTATCCTTAAAATAAGTTAATTAGATGTAATTATTTCTATGCATAAAGGTGCCAAAATCTGCCACTGCATGGATATAATGTTAAAAAAGGGATTCTGTTTGCAATAATTAAATTTGACCATAATAAAATTAAATAAAGGTCAACAAAATCAATTATTTATGATGAAACAATGATTTATTTTATCTAAAGAAATGAAAACATATTCTTTTAAATCAAACAAATTATAATACTAATGAAATATTTTGTGTCATACAAATGTTAAAGAATTTTATTCTTCTTTATTTTTGGTAGATAAGTAAATGAGCTTTTATACAGATTAACTACTGCACAAGGCATAATTTTAGAATGAAAAGTGTTTAAATGATGTTCCAGTAAAACATGGTGGCCAGAGAATGCACTATTACTGCTTCTTTTGCCACCATTTTGATTTTTCAAATTTTGTAGCAAACAACAGTTTCTACTACAAACCAGTCATAATCTATAGTATACATACTTGGTTTGAAATTCCTATTTATGAATGTTTAACAATTTATATTTTGCAATAATAATCATAGTTTTGATAGTTCATATTTGAAAAAATAACTCACAAACTCAGAAACTACATCTATTAAAAAAATCACTTATATTCTATTTAGATTTCTCTTCTAGCACTAAACGAACAGTCCAACAACTCTTATTACTTAAAACTTATGCAGTTTTTTTATTGAGAGAAATGTTTTTGGTGTTAAGATGCCCTCATCAGCTCATACAATTTTCTCTTTATTTGATTTTTGAACATTAGAACACAGATGTTAAATAGTGAACAGACTTCTGTTCTAATGTTCGAAAATGAAATAAAGAGAAAATTGTATGAGCTGATGAGGGCATCTTAATACCAAAAACGTTTCTCTCAATAAAAAAACTGTAAGTTTTAAGTATTAAGAGTTGTTGGACTGCTCGTTTAGTGCTAGAAGAGTAATCTAAATAGAATATTCCTGTATCTTTTAGAGCAGTAAAAAGAAAGTAGTCTAAAAAATCACTAATATAAAAATTTTAGAAATAAGAGTTTAATAGATTTCAAATGATGTAAAATATAGTTAATATAAAATATATTAACTATATTTTACATCATTTATTTTACACTGAAATCTGTTTGAAAGTTAGTGAATAATAAAATTTCATATTATTCACTATTTTATATATGGAATAAATAAATGAAATTTATTTTCAGTTATATGATAGAGAACGCAGATTAGATATAGCCCTCCTTCAATCAGGAAAATTTCAAGAAGCTTTGGCTGGAGTGGAAAAGTGGCTTCAAGATACAGAAGATATGGTAGCAAATCAAAAACCTCCATCAGCTGATTATAAAGTTGTTAAAGCACAACTTCAAGAACAAAAAGTTAATAAATTTGAAATTTAAATAAATTTTTTAATTTAAGAACTTGCAATAATTATTTTATTTCTTTATTTTCAGTTCTTGAATAAATTGCTCTTGGATCGACAAGGAAGTATGTCATCATTGATGAGTATGGGATCAGAAGTAATGCGAAATCTTCAATCATTTGAACAAGCACAAGTTGAAGGACAATTAAAAAATCTAATGCATAGATTTGAAGATTTGATTACTGGTGCTCAAGAGCGAACTGATGCTTTAGAAAGAACGATTCCTGTTGCTCATGATTTCCAAGATAAATTAATACCTTTGGCAGAATGGTTAGAACAAACAGAAAAGAGATTAACTTCTATGGCAACAGTGCCAATAGAAAGAGAGAAATTGCGTCAACGCATTGCTGAACATGGGGTAAAGATATTAAATTAAAATTATATATATTAATAGCAAAAACTCTACATTCATACTAATGTAGATATTTTATTGTATTTATAGTGAAATTGATAGTAGTATTGTTTTTATAGTGAAAAAAAATGAATGAAATAAAAAGCTGCATTCATTCTAATTAAGCACTATTTGATTTAATTAAAATTTTTTACTATATAAATAAATGTTTTTATTTCCAAAAATATGAATCATCATCTAAAATAATAACATTATCAATTATTTTCATTTAAAATCTTTACTATAAGTCTGTTGACCTCTCAGATATCTTAATTTTTTTGCTTTTTTATGTGAATAATATATAAGGAAATAATTATTAAAAAAATTTATATTGAAATTTTAGGAGAAATACATATTTTGAGTAATTTTGAATTTTTTTCACCTTTTTGGTAATAATATCTATGTGAATGGATTGATGGATTTCACATTAAAATTTGAAATTAAATACTCTGAATAAAATGAAATTTGATATTTAAAAATTTTATGAATATAAAGAAGTGATTCATTTTTGCAGAAATCCTTTAAGTGGAAGTGATTGCACATATTTATTTATTTAAATATATTTCTTATCATATCTTAATCTATTACACTTTGATTTTTTTTTTAATTTGTAGAGATTATAATTCAGTTTGAGATTAAATGATACTATGCTTCATAATGTCATTTAATGTAAATAAATTTCCATATTTTTACAGTTTGCATATTTTCATTATTTTCCTAACAAAATTGCTTATAATAGTAGTGAAAATTAGTTTATAGTAATTTTGCTAATTGATATGCATTTCTGTATAATTCTTTTTAAATATAATACATATGAATATTTATAGAGTTTCTTAAAGTTCATGAAGTAGTAGTAATGCATTAATAAATCATGAAAAATTTTTTGGCATCTATTTATAAGAACTTTTATATATTAATTAACTCACAAATAGGATTCTTTAATTATATAGTTTCTACTATATAATAAAATTTAAATTATATTTTATTAAATTGATTTTCTGATGTTAGATTCTTCATGATGATATAATGGAACATAAAGAAGCCTTTGAGGAATTAACAGAACTTGCACAAATGTTAATGGGGTTAGTTGGAGATGATGAAGCACAAACAGTTGTAGAACGTTTACAAGAAATAACAGATCATTATGCAAAAATTGTTGAACAGAGTGAACATATTGGTCAATTGTTATCTGAAGCTCATGAAGGAATTGGAAGTTTTCTTATTAATTTTGAAGATTTAATGGCTTGGATTGAGGAAATGGTATCTCGTTTATCACGATATCAAATTCTTAGTGTCTATGTTGAAAAATTACAGGAACAGTTGGATGAATTGATTGTAAGTTGATCAATCTTTTGTAATCAATGCAGGAATAATTATAATATATTATAATTTATGTATCAAATGTATAATAATAATTTTATGAAATTTTTAGGAATTAAGTGAGGAAATAGCTGATCATCAAAAACAAGTCAGTGATGCTGTTAATTCTGGTCAAGAAATGATGAAACATGCTTCAGGTAGTTAAAGCAAATTATTTTTAAAAGATAATGAGATTTTTTATAATAAAAATAGAAATAGATCATAAAAATAATTCTCATGTCATATCATACAGTATATAAATAATTT